>CAUYPK010047403.1:0-27504 GCA_963574355.1 Loris lydekkerianus | reverse complement strand
ATACTTTTTCTTCCATTCCTGGGATACTTTGCTAAGGAGAATATGTTCCAGCTCCATCCATGTAAACATGAAAGAGGTAAAGTCTCCATCTTTCTTTAAGACTGCATAGTATTCCATGGTATACATGTACCACAGTTTGCTAGTCTATTTGTGGGTCGATGGGCACTTGGGCGTCTTCCATGACTTAGCAATTATGAATTGGGCTGCAATAAACATTCTGGTACAGAAGGACAGGCTTTTTAAAAAGCAAAGTGTCTTAAGGTCCTTTTATTGGTGCAGAGGAGGGTAAAGTGATCAATTAATATAATTTTTTTTTTTTTTTTTTTTTTTTTGAGACAGAGTCTCACTTTGTCACCCTCGGTAGAATGCAATGGCATTATAGCTCATAGCAATCTCAAACTCCTGGGCTTAAGCAATTCTCTTGCCTCAGCCTCCCAAGTAGCTGGGACTACAGGCACCTGCCACAACAATCGGCTCTTTTTGGGTTGTAGTTGTCAATGTTGTTTGGTAAACATGGGTTGGATTCAAACACGCCAGCTCCAGTGTATGTGGCTGGTGCCCTAGCTGTTGAGCTACAGGCGCTGAGTCTAATATGAGATTTTGATAGCCCAACTATACATGCTGAACTTCTAAAGTAGCCACTAAAATAATAGTAAAGCAGGGCATAAATTTCAAAATAAAAAGAATAATAAAATACTCAATAAATCCAAAAGAATGTAAAATCCAAAGGAAAAAAAAAATAGAACCATTAAGGCAAATGGAAAGCACATGCTAAGATAAGAAACTTAAATCCACATTTGTTAGTAATTACATTAGACATAAATGTACAAAATAACTCAAGTTAAAAGCTGAAGATTGTCAGATTGCATCAAAATGACAACAGCAACAGAATCCCTTCAAGTGTCTAGACGTCCTTGAAGCAGAGGTTCTCACAACTACACACATGGGGACCACATGTGCACTGAACTGTGGGTATAAGGCCAAAGCAACTGTGTCTTCCTTTCCTATTATTCCTCATTTCCCACTAAAGAGGAGCAGTTCTCCCTCATACATTTCAAGTACAATTTGTTTTATGTTGTGTGGGGGATTTTGGGGATTTGGTGAGTTTTGTTTTTGTTAATAGAAGTTGAACTTCACTGTCTTTTGAAGAATTAGAGACTTGAGTAATCTTTTGAAACTCTGGAATTTCAGTGTAAGAAAACTTTTTGTGATTAGTTTTTGGTTGGTATGTCCTGAAATTTCTGGGTCTTGTGGGAAGAAAGGAACTAAAACCACCAAAACTTCATAAGGATTGAACTTAGATTGTCCTGATGTGTTAGACCGAGGTGGCCTCAATCAAGTCCCAGAGACAGGGAAGTACATTAAGCTCCCTGAAATAGTGCATTGAGAAAAGTGGGAGTCCACACTGAAGAGGTTTTACATAAAAGGATTGGTTTCTTTGTCGAGGATAATGTGGGAAGCTCCTCCAGACCAAAACCAGTGTCACAGTGCTTGTAACCTTGGAAAAAAGCTGAGCTCCAGAGCATCAACTAGAGTAAAGCTCAAGTAGGAACATTTTGGCTGAACTTGGCACTCCTACCCTAATAAACTCTTGATAACCTAAACCTATGTATTAATGATTTATTACCACTTAACAAATTACTCCTCAAATTAATGGCTGAAAACAGAAAATATTTATCATCTCATGGTATTTGTGGGTAAGGAATCTAAGAGTAGCTCATCTGGGTACCTCCAGCTGAAGGTTTCGCATGAAGTTGTCATCAAGATAACAGCTGGGGCTGTGGTCTCATCTGAAGGCTCCAACAAGGGGTAAAGAAATCTACTTCCAAGATCACTCATGTGTATCTTTGTAGCCTTAATTCATCATTGACTGTTGGCTGAAGGCCTCATTCAGTATCTTGCTTCAAGGGTCTCACCACAACATGGCAGCCCATATGGAAGCAGGTCTTTTGTAATCTAATCTCAAAAGTGCTATACTACGATTTGACATATTCTCATTGTTATAAGTAGGTTACTGGCTCCTTCCTTCTCTAAAGGAAAGGAGATTACATAAGGGGATGAATGCCAGAAGGCAGAATTCTCTGGTCTTCTTAGAGGCTTCTCACCATAAACTGGACCAATAAGATTTCACTACAGAGAGGGCAGCAGCCTCTGACTGCAGAGAACAGACTCTCCATAGTGGCAACATGATACTGTGTGGCCGAGAGAAGCAAGGAGGCTGCATAATGTTAAGAATTACTATTAAGTGAACATTTACCCTATGCAAACACTGATCCAATCAAGTTACTTTTTTATGGCCTGAATCCCCACCCCCCACTTACTTTAGCTCCCCAAATCCATGTTGAAGATCTAGCCTTTGATGTGACAGTGTTAGAAGGTAGAACCTTTGCAAAGTAATTAGATCGAAAGGAGATAATGAGGTTAGAGCCTCCCTAGTGGGGTTAGAGTCCTTATAAGAAGAAGAAGAAGAGAGACTAGAGCTTCCTCTCTGTTCCACATGAAAACACCAGAGGATGAAGGATGTCAGCAAGCCAGAAAGAGGGTCCTCACCAGAAACTGAGTCTGCAGATTACTGATCTTAGCTTTCCAGCCTCTGAAACTGAGAGCATCAAATGCCTCCTGTCTAAGCCACCCAGTCTGTAATAGTCTGTTACAGCAGCCAGAGAGGATGAAGGCACATATACTAACTAATTTAATACTCACAATGGCCTAACAGCAGACCTGTTCTTATTATCTGCATTCCCATGGAAGGAAACGAGGCCCAGAGAAGTTAAGTAACTTGTCCAAGATCACACAGATAAAAAATGATGGCTTCAGCAATCCAACCCAGGAAGTCTGATCCTAGAGCCTGTGCTTTCATCTCCTATACTCCACTGAGGGAGTGGAGTGTGAGGACAGTGAGCAGACAGCAACATCCCCTCCAAAAGCTTCCGTTTTGGAAACTTTGGAGTGGAGAAAGAAGACTGAGACATCTGATTTCTTGCTTCTATGGCAGGTGGGGACTTGAGCAAGTATTAACCTAAGAAATGAAGAGATGTGAGTGTGTCTGTGCCTATAAAGGTGGGGAGTTATGAAGTGAGTCGCTCAAGTACATGAGCTGACTCTGGGGACACCTGGCTTCTTTGATTTGACATTCAGAGCCCTCTGCTTCGGGGTAACTGTAGTATGTCTCAGGAGCAAGGAGATTGAAAGCCCTGGAAAGGCCTCCAGGGTTCCAATCAAACTTCACCTCGAAAGCCTAAAGAAACCCAGAATCCAGCCCCTTCCCTTCCATGGCTTCTGACGGTTAGTCCTTCCCTTTCCCAGGTTCAGCCTGTGTGTATGTAATAGACAAACCCAGCCTTGCATGAACAACCCACCATAAAAGTGAATTGGAACCAATAGACTGGAGTCAGATCAAACTAAAAGCAAAGTAGACTCTTTTTTTTTTTTTTTTTGTACCTCTGAATTTCTCTCACTTCAAAGAGTTTTTTCTTCCAGATGTCCTCACACCTAAGGTCATGGTCCATCTACTGGGATCCATCACTGTGTCTCTCAGAATTGGCAGCACAGCTTGGGGTAAGCTCCCTCACAAACCAGCGCTTCAGACTATCTGCATTTCTTTCTGCAAACATGAAAATTCTGACATGTATTACATCAGTTTTTCTTTTTCCTTTTCAATAGAATCCCCTTACTTTTCCAGCTGACTTAGCTCCTGGTAGTTTATCTCGCAGGCAAGGAGATTCCTAGTGGATACCCACTGCGATGACCCAGGATTAACCTAGTAAACACTTATTGGGTGATACAGTGAAAGGGGCCTCCTTTGAATGTTCTGCGTAAACTACAGTTTTCAAGGGTCTAAGGGGGGAATGACTATTTCCATTTGAATTTGGCCTGGCATTAACACTTCTTGCTTCTCTGATTTTGATATCACAGCTAACGGTGCCAGTTTCTCACAATTCACCTGGAGCCTGGGACAACTCAAAACCACCTGATAGCCAAAGGAACTCCAGAGTGTGAGAGAGTGATTCTGTGAGCACGGGCAACATCCAGAGATGGGAGGCCAGTGCAGATCGCAGCAAACTCTCCTCTTGGAATCTTTGAGTACCAAGGGAGATTTGTTTTTGGTGTCAAAGATTATTTTGCTCTAGGGTAAATTAGAAGCTATGACATCTGAAAGTGGGTGGGGAAAACTAGCATGTGAAAAAACAGAGGCAGCCTGCGAAGGCAGCAGATGAAGGTCCTATTTGCATGTGATTCAAAGCACTGAGGACAGAGCCTCTCCAAGTAGCTGGCATGTAGCAAGACGTGTCCATGTGCCAGTGCCTTGGGAACGTCCCTCTGCCAATCCGCCCACTTTCCCACACCTGCTTTGATTGCTGGTTCTAGACTGTCAACGGGCTCCTTGTAAGTTTCTCAGGCAGACACACAGATCTGATTGCTGGTGGTGCCTATCTGAGCTGGTGGGATTCCTGGTTCAACACGTAATTGGAGGCTTATGCGGTTTCCGGTGTTGGTGTCACCTACCACATGTTTGCAGAACTTTGTTTGGTGGAAGGGAGGAGGCCTCCCTGGTAGACTATATGTTCTTAGGAAACATTTATAGAATTTGCTGGACCTCCACCGAGCGGTCTAATAAATAGCAACCTCTAAAGCTCACGTTCTCAATAAAAAAGGTATAAGTGTTGTCAATGCCAAAAACCGCCTTCATATTTTTCCTTTACGTTTCCATTCAGCACTGCACCTTGTTGATGTAGCGATGTACATCTGCATCTCTTTTGTCAGTCCACGAGATCCTGAAGGGAAGGTACATCATCTCACTTGTCTTCACAATCCCAGCACGTGGTGCAGTGTTTTCATGAACTAGGGATTCAATAAAAGTTGGTTGAATGACTACACTTTGCAATCATCATCCTACAGAGATTAAAATCCTCTAAGTGACAGGTATAGTGGACTATCGCAGGGCAGATGGAAGAAAACCTACCTTCCCCTGCCCCGGCATCCTCGTTATGTTCTCACACCACTGCTGCCAGTGAAAATATGAGAATGGAAAGCCTGCCTGTCTTTGTGCTCAGTATTGAGAAATACTCCTTAGACTGCCTTGATGCAGGGTTCTATATCAAACATTCTGGAAGGTTACCGGGGAAGTTTGAAATGCAGAGTGGCTCCATAAACTGCTGTCCCTCACATACACAGGGCCAAAGGGTGCACAAGGCTAAACTCAGTGCCGCCCTGGGCCCCCAGGTAGGAGCCCAGTGAAGCCACCTCTAGAACACGTATCATAAAGTACACTATGAAGATCGTATCGTAGAGAGACGTTCTGCCAGGGTGTCTTTCTGCGAAGTGCCCCACTTTCAGAAGTGTGCTAAAAACAGCTCAGAAAACCCTCTGGCTAAAGACTTCAGCCTGGGCCCTGTATGATGGCTCATGCCTGTAATCCCAGCGGCTCTGGGAGGCCAAGGCAGCTGGATTGCCTGAGCTCTCAACTTTGAGACCACTTTGAACTAGAGCAAGACTCCATCTCTAAAAATAGCCAGGCGTTGTGATGGGTGCCTGTAGTCCCAGTTACTCGGGAGGCTGAGGCAAGAGGATCTCTTGAGCCCAAGAGTTTGAGGTTGCTGTGAACTATGATGTCACGGCACTCTACCTAGGGTGACAGAGTGAGACTCTGTCTCAAAAAAAAAACAACAACAACAAAAAAAAAAAAAAACCCACCATGAACAAGAGTGAGACCCCATCTTTACCAAAAATAGAAAAACTAGCTGAGCATTGTGGAAGGCACCTGCAGTCCCAGCTACTTGGAAGGCTGAGGCAAAAGGATTATTTGAGCCTAAGAGTTTGAGGTTGCTATAAGCTGTGATGCCACAGCACTCTACCCAGGGTGACAGAGTGAGACTCTGTCTCAAAAAAGTAAATAAACAAAATAAAATAAAAAATAAAGACTTCAGCCTGGTGCCTATACTGCTACAACTTGAGGCTCTGAAAAATTTGCTTGTAAAGAACCTAATTATGAGTCTTTTAGGTTTTGTGGGTCATGTACATCTCAGTTGTCCTCTTTGTTTGCTTGCTTCTTGTTTGTTTTTGCAAACTTTAAAAATATTTTTTAGAAAAACATAGTTAGCTGAAGGATTTATCTACAAAAAATTAGGCTGGTGGACTGGATTTGACCCATGGGGTCTAGTTTATCAACCCCTTGTAAAGGTCAAGTTGACCTGCTAGATGTTAGTATTATTCCTTTGCTTCAATGATAACATCCAACCCACCAAGAAGTTCACTTTATTTTGGACATTTCCCTATTGCAAAGAGTTGATGACTCAGGCTTCTACCTCTCAGTCACCGTGTGATTTGGGTCACCCCATTTGCCACCTCTAATCTTCAGTTACTTCATCTTAAAAGTGTGGGTCACAAAACATCATATAGGATTATGCAAAGTATCCAACTGGATAACATAAGTGAAAGCTTCACATAAACTATGAACTCTACATAAATGTGAGCTATAATTATTGTTAACATTACTAAATTCCTAGGACATATAATTAGTCTGGTGACATTATTTTAGTTTAGTTTGTATATATATATACACAGATCCAATGACAGATACCCTGTGGGAAAATCCCAAGGAAATACTGGTTTTCATCATATATTATTAGAAAGCTTCTAACTTTTCCTGGAAAATTTTGTTTGTGTGGGAAACTACTTGTAAGGGAAAAAAACTGCGGTTTTCTCATTTTCCACATTCAAAGGAAAAAAACCACAAAAGAAAATTATTATTTTGGTGAAAACCATTTTGTGGAAGTCAGTTTTCAAATGCTAAAGATTTTGTCCTTCAAAAGCTAATAGGAATAAAGATTCATTTCTTTAGAAAAAGAGAAATTGAGATTTTGCTGAAAATTAATATAATACACTTTGGTTAGAAAAAACACACACACACATATTTAAATAAATGTTGTTGACTGGTTGTGACCCCAGAGTTTTCTTGCCTGATACATTTGGGGATTGAATAGCTGTTAATTGTCACAAAACTTTGATGATAATCAAGATAAAAAAAATAAACTTTTATTCTTTCCAGGAGACTCTGAAGGTATCTCTGGAGTCAGATATGGCTCTTAAGGTATGTCTTCACAAAAGGGCAATTAACAACCTCAACAAATTGTGGTAAATAATGATAGCAAAAAGTGTTCATTTCAAAGTGTATATTACAAGCTTTCTTTAATTCTCCAGTCGATTTTAATCTTTAGCATTCAACATCAGACCACATCTTTTTTTAAACTCTTGAAATTTTTGACACTCAACTCTCCCATTTCTTTTTTTTCTCTGGATCCTCATCTTCATCCTTCCCTGAACACACCAGCATTTCCCAACATTTTTTGACAGTTCCCAAAGTCTCCCTCCTCTATCCCTTGATAATAAAATCGCTAATAGGAATGTTCATGGCCACGTTATCCATAATAGTTAAAGACTAAGCATTAAGTCAAATGTCGAATAAGAGTAGAAAAGGCAAATGAGTATTGGTTTATTCATACACAGCAACACTGTATAACAATGACAATAAATGATCCGCATGATTCATAGGAAATAGCATGATTCATAGGAAATGCCATGATTAAATTTGACAAATATAATCTTGAAGTAAAGAAACTTGGATATGATCAAATATATGCTGCATGATTAACATAAAGTACAAAAAAAGGCGTGAGTATAAAATTAGACATCAAGATAGAGTTTACCTATAAGGTAGAATAAATAAAAATGGAAAGATGGATAATTGGAGGAAAATCAAAGAAAAGGGACTAAAGACAAAATGCTATGATTGATTAGTCACTGTGGCTCACACTCATAGTCCTGCCACTCTGGGAGGCCACCGTGGAAGGATTGCTTGAGGTTCAGGAGTTCCAGACCAGCCTGAGCAAGGGCGAGGACCCAACTCTACAAAAAATAGAAAAATTAGCTGGGTGTGGTGGCATATGCCTATAGTTTTGGCCACTCCAGAGGCTGAGGCAGGAGGATTGTCCTTGCTCATAGTTTTCAACCCAAAACTGAAAACTACACAACTACCCTTCAAAACATAAATGGTTAAACTAGTTGTGGTATGTCTATACATATTATACAAGTAGAATACAAGTTTTTTAAAAAGGAACTACTGTTAACCTGCAATACCTTTGATAAATATCCAAGGTATTATGCTGAGTCCAAAAAAAAAAAAAAAAAAAAAGCCAATCCTAAAAAAGGTTACAGACTGTATCATTCCTTTTATACATTTTGAAAATAAAATTTTTGAAGAAATAGAAAACAGATTGGTTGGGAACTTGGATAGGTGAGGGTTGGGAAAGGAAAGTAGGAATAGAAAAGGGAACATGAAGGTTTTTTGTGGTGATGGAACTGGAGTCCTTACCCTGAGAGGGTCAATGTCAGTATCCTTGTCCCATAAAACATTATCAGGAGGAAACTGATAAAGGGTACTCAGGAATTCTCTTTAGTATTTCTTACAATTGCATGTGAGCTGCAATCCACCTGCCTCAGCCTCCCGGAGTGCTAGGATTACAGGATTGAGCCACCGCGCCTGGCCAAGCTGCAGGATTTCTATGGAGAAATCCACTGACAGCCATTTTTTTTTTTTTCCCACTGACAGCCATTTTGAGACTGTCTAGTATGTTTTTGTTTATCATTAATTGCTCTCGCAATTTTTCTTTGTCTTTCATTTTCGATAACTTGATTATTATGTGTCTTGGCATGTCTCTTTTATCATACTGAAGTATTAAATATGGATGCAGTTTAGTGTTTCAGTTCTTTTTCTTTTAGAGATGGGGTCTTGCTGTATTGTCCAGGCTTGATCTCAAACCACTGGCCTCAAACAGTTCTCCTGACAGTCTCCAGAGTAGCTGAAATTATAGGCACCCACCACACCTGGCTATTTTATCAGGTTTTTTTCCCCACAAATTCTACTTTTTGTGTCATATTTTTAATTTTTTTGTATCACTCTTTTTTTCTATTTCAAAAAATTTAGCAGGTGCAAGTGCTTTTAGTTACATGGGTTAATTGTATCATGCTGAAATCAGAGCTTTTAGTGTACCCATCATCAAAATAATGTAGAATGTACCCAACAGGTAGATTTTTATCCCTCAGCCCTTCTTATCCTCCTCTACTTCTTAGGTATCAATGTTTTGTTTCATATTTTAAGAACATTCCATAATCCAAATTATCCAAAGTCCAACATCACCAATAGGACTTTCACTAATCTTTCTCCAGTAATTCCTTTGAATGTAAACTCTGTTTTTTGCCCATATTCTGACCAACATAGGAAGTGATAAACTATCTTGTCATGAAATTCAATTGAGATCAAAAGTCACTCTGGACATTTTAGTGTCTCATATATTGACCCATTATAATCCTTGCCTCAATTATCCATCTTGCTATTGCCATAAACCACTGGTAATTATAGAATTTCTGCATGTGGGAACTAAGAGATGCAAGTCTGGTTGGCGGAGAAAACTAGGGAACTAGCCTTGAAGTTGACCTTGCAACTTTTTTAGTTTAGATGTTATATTTTTGGCAGAGGCACAGCTAGAAGGCTCATGATGATTAATACCCTGTGTCAGTTTAAACTAGTGTTGATGTACTTCATTAAAAACGTACTGTCCTTTTCTTACTTAGAAGCTCACTTGTCACTGAAAGCATCAAACCGTTGCTCAAGATCCTTAGCCTCTGAGGTTTGTTTTCCCCCCCAAGTTATTCTCAGCTGATGATCTAACAGTTCTTTCCAAGGATTTCCCAGTTATAGTTGGTACTCCTGATAAAATCAGATTGTCCTCATTTCTGATAATTGTTTTTTCTTATAGGCTCATTAATTGTATTCACTTGGTTGGTACAAGGGAGTAGAAAGAATGGAAAATAATGAAAAAAAAAAAACCAGTAAAAACTAATTTGTTTTGCTTTTTCTGATGCCGGACAGAGGAACAAAACCATCTCATCAATTTATGCCCCATGTCATCTTCTAGGAAGCAAAGAAACTGGAAGTTAAATGAACAAGATTGGATGAAAACTGAATATTGATCCAGAACTCAAGCTTATCCTTCCATAAAACAGAGATCTTCTCATTTTAAGCTTTTAAAATAATAACATATTATCTGCTGAAGTGCAGCCGGAGGAAATTAAGGGACTACTTTTTTATCAATACTCAACAAGGTTTTCATTTCAGAAGGACTTTTAAAAAGATTTTAAAATTGGTAAAGTTTCTCATTTTCTTCAGATGTGTTCATTCCAGTCTTGTCATAATTTCTAAGTGTGGAAGGAAAACTCCCTGGGTAGAAAGAAGTAGGGAAGCCTTTGTAGGTTCTTTCATGAGGTCAACAATCCTGATTACAGAGAAAATTCACTGATAAGTAAACTTCTCAAAATCCACACAAAATATGGACATATAAGGTTTATAGTAGTAAGCCAGGTAAAACTAAATATGACCCTGTACTGATGATGGGGACATCTGTGTTTGTATCAGACTGTGTGTGACTTTTGGTCCTTTAAGAAGCATATACCTAGATGATCAATCACACAAGAGATTCACAGGGGAAATGCTTGGGAAGGGAAAAGGAGAGGGAGTTGGAAAAGGCAAGGAGCGCTCCAGACTGTCCTCCAAGTTGGAACCCTATGAAGAAGAGAAGAAGGGAGGAGGGTGGGGAGGGGAAGTGTCAGACTGCTGCACGGTTTTAAGGAAGTTTTAGCACACTCAAGACCAAGTCACTGATTAAAGAAGTCCCACGTGTGGCACTAACCAGCCTGCATTAGAACATTTGCTGTGCTCGGCCCTTGGCTGAGCATCACCCATGGGAGGGTGTGGCGTGAGTGCAGGAATGAATCCAGAAGGGCAAAACCTTAGAAAATCTCAGTCTTGCTTCTGCCACAGAGATCGGGTGGCACCATGATATGGAAGGAGGTCTTACCCATCGTTAAGACCAAAGGGGGAAATGCCAATATAAAAATGGGCAATGAGCATTATACCAAATCATTTTTTGACCACTCAGAACAATTTTTCCTGCTCTATTCTCTTCTCTGCATTGCAAAGGCTGAAAGAGCCTCTACCATCAAGATCCTCGGTCACAATTCATCAATGTGAGGAATTTCTATGAGATTTTGGAAAGTGGAAAAAGAAGCAGAAGCCATTGTTCATCCTGTAACAGCATCACTTGGGGCTGATACAGCCAACAGTAGGTGTGAGGCTTTGCCAGGAGCTCCTGGTGCCTTGCAGATCATGGGGGCTCCAGCTAGCTGATGACCTTGGCCTGGTTTCCTGATACACCTGCACGTTAGTTTTCCTGAACGCAATTAGCAGCTTTCCCTGATCTGTTTCCCACTATTTTTTAACCAGTGTATATAAAAGCCTGTAAATCTCCATATTAAATGATGTCCTGTTTGAGATACCTACAGCAGTTTCTGAGCAAACCCTGGTTAGTAAAAACACAGACACCAAATCACAACAGAATAAATGGAAACACCAAATACAGTCATAATTAAAGAACACTAATATTTTACCTTTCAAAATTCTTATTTTATGTATATTTATGTACCTCTGTAGTTTATTATGCAGATTTCATAATAGAAATATAAGAAAATTGGAAACATTCAAACCCCTCCAAAAAAAAAAAGTTCTCTTGAGAATTTACATTTGTAAAACCTTTCTAGAGGTCAATATATATTATAACCTCTTAAATGTCATAATCTTTGATCTTCTAATTTCTAGTGATAGAAATTAATCTAGAGGAAAAAATTAGAGCACAATGTTATATAGGAAAGTATAAACCACAGTACAAGTTATAGATTAAAAGTTCCTGAAAGTGGTGCCTATGGCTCAATGGAGTAAGGCACCTGCCTCATATGGCAGAGGTGGCGGATTCAAACCCAGCCCCAGCCAAAAACTGCAAAAAAAAAAAAAAAAAAGTTCTTGAAAGGCCTAAGTATTCAAATACTTAAATTTATCATGATATATATATATATACTGTCTTAATCTGTCTGTTCAGGTAGCTATTACAAAATACCTCAGACCAGATCATTTATAAATAATAGAAATGTATAGCTCATAATTCTGAGGCTGGAAAGTTCGAGATCAGTGTGCCAATAGATTCACTGCCCTGTAAAGGCCCATTTCTCACAGATGGTGACTTCTGTATCCTCACATGGTGAAAGGGCAAAGAGGATCCTTCTTTTATAAAGACACTACTCCCATTCATGAAGGCAAAGCCTTGATCTAATCACCCCCCACTTGTTAATACCATCACCCTTGGAGTTAGGTTTCAACATAAGCATTTTGCCGGGGGCGTGTGGGGATGGAGACACAAACTTCCAGACCATGGCATATACATGATGCCATGTACATGGGATGGAATTGCTGTACAGCTGTTACAAATCATGTTTTGGTGCAAACTTAATTTATGAGAATGAGTTCATAAAATAATATGTAGAAAAGCAAAATCTAACTATCAATACAGAATGATTACAAAATTGTGTATATGCATATCATGTACAATATATAAATTATCCATATGTCACACATAATAAAATATACATAATAAGTATACAGCAAATTTCCTATGTGTATTTAAACCATATATATGTCTATGTAAATAATTTATACACATGGGCAAAAAAATTAGAAAATGTGACAAATATTCAACAGTGGCTACTTCTTCGATGGTGAAATTACAGATCATTTATATTTTCATGCATTTTTGCCTGCTCAAAATGTGCTGTCTTGAACGCGTGTTTCATAACCAAAAACAGGTAAGCAACATTTGAACATGCCCATAACGGTCTATCAGCAAGTGAAGATATAAGGAAAAAATGTTTCTGCACTTGGTACGGATAACGATGGAGGTCTTTTCCTTCCTATTTCAGATGCTATTGGACAAACATATTAAGAGAACTCAATTAATATGCCTCAGGGCACATTTGCTATGCAAGGGCAAAGTTTTAATTGTTTTAAAGGAATAATTTGCTGATGTGACTCCATCTTCCTGCTGTGCTAGCCCCACACTGCAGGGATGGGAAGGCAGGACTCCCAAGACTTGGGGCAAGGTATTTTCTCAGGGTGTTGAGAGTTTAGACAAATGATCCCAAGGACAGAATTATTATGCCATCGAAGACTTTCCAAAGCAGGGTCTGTGCACCACGTGGTTTCCTCTGTTCAATAAGGATTAGAACACGAGGCCTGTGTGGGGAATTGGGTCCCGATTCTGCATCAATATCTTTCTGAGCAATGTTTTTCATTTTCTTCCCTCTTTAACTTTTTAAGCCTTGGGAGAATTAGTGGAAAAGCCAGGTCTTTTGGGTAGATGCTAATGGTAAGCCCTCTACTCTGACACTTAGAATCATACATTCCAGAAAACAGCTCCTAATTCCATTGTGTATTGTTTTATAAGAGAATGACAGCCAGATTTTTTTTTTTTTAAGCCTCAAAGCCTCCTACACTTGCTGACTTTCTCACTAGTCACTAGCAGGGTCCTGCCAATCAAGGCATCAGTGGAGGCTGATTGCCTGGCTCTGGGGCTTCAATCAGAGTTGCCCCCCCCCCCCCGTGTCCCTGAACACGCACGCACACACACACACACACCCCTCTGCACAACGTGGCTACTGATGGTTCGCCTTCCACACTGTTGTCTATCTCAATCCCACTTATCCTACAAGCCTAAAATCAAACAATATCATCCCAGAAGTCTTCCCAGAGCCTCCCTTCAGAGGATTTCCCCGTTTCCATCACGCCTTAAGTCTGCAGAGTAGCACTCTTACATCCAGGCAGGAGGGGCTCCTGCCTTGAGTTTCTGGCTTTAGAGACCCCAACTCTAGCTCCCTCTGGTCATGGCCTTCCCACATGGCACAGGACTAACGCGATATGGCCACCTGGAGCCTAGATTATGCTCCAGAATGGGTCCCTTGCTGCAAATGGCATGCAATAACTTTCAGGGTCTTTACACCTTTCACCTGGGCCCATCCTCTCTGGACAGAGAACATCAGAGGTGTGTGTACTCCAAGGCCAAGGAGGCAGCTGTCTGGATCTACGGGCGGCATGTTACATACATTGGCCTGACCCTTATAGATGTGGGACTGGGGGGCGTGGGAAGAAAAGGAGAAGTAGCCAGGAGCAGGACGAGCTCTCCCAACTCTGCCTTGTCGGGTCTTCCTGATTATACCATCAGGCCCAGCGTGATGCCCAGGTTACTCAGCACACTCTCCAGCTGCAGTTTCCCGTACTCACAGACCCCTCCGAGTTAGAAGTCCATTTCACTTTGAAATGACCCTTAAAATGAGAAGAAAGGGAAAAAGGTTAATTAGATTAATAATAAAAGAGTCGACCAGCATAATGAGTCACATTCTTGAGAAATATAATTTCATTCAAATATTCCATTTTACTCAAACCCTTGTGGCGTTTGTCTCCCTTAAAAATTAGGCAACCAGCTCAGCACCTGTGGCTCAAGCAGCTAGGGCGCCAGCCACATACACCTGCGCTGGTGGGTTCGAATCCAGCCCAGGCCACCAAACAACAATGACGGCTGCAACCAGGGAATAGCCGGGTGTTGTGGCGGGTGCCTGTAGTCCCAGCTACTTGGGATGCGGAGGCAGGAGAATCGCTTGAGCCCAGGAGTTGGAGGTTGCTGTGAGCTGTGATGCCACAGCACTCTACCCAGGGCAACAGCTTGAGGCTCTGTCTCAAAAAAAAAAAAAAAAAAAAAAAAATTAGGCAACCAAGGCTCAGAAAAGCCGAGTTTTCTCATGGCCTAATAGTAGGGTAGGACAACAGCTTTATGACTCCACCATCTACTTCCTTTTCACTCCACTGACCCATGTGTGTAACTCAGACACCCTCTGGAACATCCTTGTCCATCATCCTTTAAAGCAGCGATTCCCTACCTTCCTAATGCCATGACCCTTTAATACAGTTCCTGTGGGTCGTGACCCATAAGTTGAGAACTGCTGCTTTAAAGAGTAATCAATAGATAAAGTTTCCTGTTTGTAGGTCAATGGTTAGTGACTTGAAATATGGGGTCTGGACGTTAGTTTTGCAAAGGTTGATGTTCACAGGCTGAGGAGCAGATTTAAAAGACCCATGTGACGGCAGCAGGGAGACCTGCTCTTCCCAGTCTTCGCCTTAGCTAGTGAGTTATTCGAAGTGAGTTGGCAGGGGTGGATTGTTAGTATTCCT
This sequence comes from Loris lydekkerianus, assembly GCA_963574355.1. NCBI lineage: Eukaryota > Metazoa > Chordata > Mammalia > Primates > Lorisidae > Loris > Loris lydekkerianus. Next base: position 12,341 of record CAUYPK010047403.1, on the reverse strand, counting down.
GATTTTTGGAAGGTGGAGACTGGGAGTTCCAAAAACCTTGTAAATTTCAACCTTGCAGAGCTGAGCAATGTTCCGTTGTTTTCTTGCAGATAACACTACTTCCCCCACCTACCATGGAGCAGATCTTAATGAAAAGCTCCTATTTAACATAGCATAAGGTTAATGAATATGAAATCAAGCAATGTCTATCTCTCTGATGGATGGGATTTCTGAAGCAAAGGTGTTATTCACATATTGGATGATAAGGTATAAGACGTGCAGGGAATGATAGTCAGCTTCCTGTCCCTGACAAGACAGAATCTCAGAGAGAGCAGGTGAATTAGTAATCATATTCCTCCAGTGTGGAATTCAAAATCCAGTTTATGAGTGAGCAAGTCATTTGCCTGCATCTTACCAAAATAATATTAAAGTCAAATCAAACACGTTAGGTGCAAGTACCATCCCTCTAAATGAGAGAGAGGGAAATCTAAATATTAGGTCTTCAATGACATAGGGCCCCCCGACTCCCCTGGACATTCTGCTAAAACATTTTTAGTTCATTGCCATAAAAGAGCCAGAAAAGGTAATCGTATTAATGAACTTGTGTTCAGGGAAGGGAATTTCAGTGCATACCACTGCTCACAGTCATCTCTGTGTTACCAGGTTTAAGGGAGCCTAGTAAATACTTTAAGAACATTTAGCTTTGTCTGAATCAATAAAGATGAAAGAAGATGTCCCAGGTGGAATCAGAATGGGAAAATTATTCTTTGTTCCCAATATTCTGAAACACATATGGTTTTATTTAGTCATAAAATAAACAGAGCATGGAATTTACCAGAAAAAATAAAACAAGTTAATAAGACTGGTGGTGCCAGCTTTCCAAACTCCAACTATTAATGAATCAAAGAGAATGAAGAAGAAGTAGCTAGCTAGTAGTAGTAGTATTTCTTTTCCTAAAAGAAATACATTTTCTTATGAAAACTGACAAAAAATGTGTGATCCTTTAAAAATAATACAGCATGTGAGAAATTGCTGTGAGATCACAATGCTTTTCAAATTCATTTGTCTAAAGAAAAGAGAGGAGGGCCATATTTATCAAGGTTTAGCTATGCTCACGTCATCTTCCCAGAAATAAATTTTTATTATAATCAGATTTATCAAATGTCATCAGCTTTTACTTGCTTTTCAAAACATCAGCAAATAATGTAATTTATCTGCATATTTGGCATCATAATGTGATCGATATGCTTCTTGATTTTAACAAAACATGGACCAGGTAATCAAATCAAGTTCAAAGTAACTTTATACACATAGAGTAATTTTTTGAACACGCCCTACACAGTAACGTCTGGCAAAGGTGTCAATTTTTGTTTTGTTTTTAAAATCAGATCATTTAAAGCAGTTATTTACTACAAATGATTCTAAGATTCTCTCTCTCTCTCTCCTCTCCCCTCTCCTCCCCTCCCCTCTCCTCCCCTCCCCTCCCCTCCTCTCTCTCTCTCTCTCTCTCTCTCTCTCTCTTTTTAAGGGAAAACCCAACCCTCTCTGAGCAGGAGGGAAAAATGCAGTTGTAAGCGCACGCACTGTGCCCGTTGCCGCAGAGAAATACGGTAACAGCAGGAGATTACAGTACTCGCTGGGCTACTGCCTGTGAAACGTCAGCGAGGGCTGCAAAGTTCCTTGCTATTCTTTTCTGGTGCCGGGAGCTGAATATTAAAGGAGTGATTGTACAGTAATCGGTCCTCTGTATTGTTTTCTTTCCTATTTTCACTCTTTATTTTAAAATATCCAGGTAAAACGTTACCGAGCCAGAGCTGAAAGACATCAGTGGTGGAGGAGTGAGTCAGCTGGTGCAAAAGAAGAGGATTCGGTTCCAGGCCCCTCTCCCCTTCTCTCTTCCTCGGACGAAGCCGGGTCTGCTCTTCCTCCGCATGCTGCGGGTGGCTCCGCATCTGCGCTTCAGGTGAGTGCGCAGAGGCAGCGGGGACCGGGTGCGGGGTGCGGGCATCCAGCGGGGGGTGGGGGAGCAGACTTTCCCCTTCTCCTGGTGAGGTGAGCCCCCAGTCTCACTTTTGTCCTCTAGGTTTCATACCCGCGCCCCTACCCCACCGGGTTTCCCTCTGGGAAGTTACCTTATAGTTAACAAGTGTCTGTTTAACCCCGGCCGACAGCTCGAGGTAGGCTAGGGTGGGTTTCTGCAATGGCACGATTTCTGCCACCTGTGAGGTCTTGAACTTGGAATTTTCACAATAGCCTTTGCAGCGGGGTCCCCGCCGTAGGGCCCAATCCTGGAAGTCAACGTGGGCACTTCCCCACGCCTCGCACTCCTGCCCCAGTCCTGGCAGTGGGTTTTGGGGTGGAAACCATGGCTTCTTATGCAGATCGTGGCCCCCAGCCCAGAAAATGCGGGGCATCCCCGGTCCGCTGGTATGCTGGCTTAATGTTCACGCCTGCCAAATCCGCAGTGACTGTCACTTGCAAAGCCCCTTCTGCAGAGCAGTGCCCTCCCCTCCCCGTTCCCCAGCAGTCCGGCTGCGACTTGCCCCTTGAGCCCCTTTGGGAGGTGGACACCTTGGCTTGGAAAGACATCTTGGACAGACTTGGGTCACGTTTAGCCCTCAGGTCCCTCCAGGCTTTGCTTGGGTCCTGGTTCTTAGGCCGGCTTGGCTGGTGGACAGACCCGCGCGCTCTGCACACCCAAGTGCAGATTCCTCAGGCGTGAGCGCGAGAGTGCGCGTGGCACTGGCCCTGCGGTGCCGGGATCGCTGCGGTTCCCTCTCCCAGGCCGCCCTCTCCAGGAGACTGTGAGGCAACCTGTTCAAATGGCAACCAAGTAGGTCCCCGGATTCCACAGGCGTGGCTCCGTGGGACACACACGCCAGCCTCAGTCGCACCTCCTGGGGCTTTGCGGATTTTTATTTCTGGGTACGGAGCCGGCAATCCAGCCTTCGGGCGCTGCAGCTTGGGGGGTTATTTTCTGGGTTTTGTTTTTTTGCTTTGGATCTTGAACTCGGGCAGAGGCAGCGCGGCGGAGCGCGCCAAGCAGGTTCCCAGCGGCGGAGGACACCAGGCGCGATCCTCTCCCAAGTCGCCTCCGCCCACTGCCGAGTGAGGCCTCTCCTGGACCGTTGAGTCAGCTGGGCTCCCCGCTGGGGTCCTGCATCCGGGGGCGCTCTGTACAGCTTCCCTCCCGGGGGTTACCTGGCTCACATCCCGCCTTCCTCTTTGCGCTTTTTCAGGTGCCCGCGGTCAAAGGACGCTCCGCTCTTGCAATGGGTCTCGGCAAACATTTCACGCCGGTGTCTCCCGGCCGGTGCGCCTAAAAGCTGAAGTTAGCGCGAGCCCTCGGTGGGGTAGCCAAAACTGCGGAGCAGCGCCCAGATGCCGAGAGTCCCTGCCTCTGAACGCCGACGGCTGATCTCTACTTGGCAGTGGTTTGGGGAGAATCTGGAGCTGGATTTGTAAATTCTAAAAGAATTCCAAACTATGTGCAGAACACTGAATCTCCTCCCCACCAGGACGAATCAGACTGGGCAGAAAAGTGGACTCCCATAATTCTGGAATTGCATTTTGCAACGTGTCTCTTTGACCTTCTCGCCCAGTCTCGGTTGGGGAGGGAGGCAGTTGGGGTGCGGGGCCAAGCAGCAGGTGAAGACGCTCCCTGGGCAGACCTTCGCGCCCCTGGCCATGTCTCCTTTCATGCGCTGCCCCTCAGCGCAGCCTTCTGAGTCTTCCCAGGACAGGGCAGGGTTGTTCCCGACCCGTGCGCGCTCTCTCGACCCCAGCCAAGCCCAGCTGGCAGAGATCCCTCAGACCGAGAATTTCTGATTCCCTCGCTCCCGCCTCCGCCCCCGCCTGGGGGTGGCCCTGGAGAGCCGGACCTCGCCGGTGGGGACCGGGACCATGGTGTTTCTCTCGGGAAATGCTTCTGACAGCTCCAACTGCACCCACCCGCCGGCACCGGTGAACATTTCCAAGGCCATCCTTCTCGGGGTGATCTTGGGGGGGCTCATCCTTTTCGGAGTGCTGGGAAACATCCTAGTGATCCTGTCTGTGGCCTGTCACCGGCATCTGCACTCGGTCACTCACTACTACATCGTCAACCTGGCGGTGGCCGACCTGCTGCTCACCTCCACGGTGCTGCCCTTCTCCGCCATCTTCGAGGTCCTGGGCTACTGGGCCTTCGGCAGGGTGTTCTGCAACGTCTGGGCGGCGGTGGACGTGCTGTGCTGCACCGCGTCCATCATGGGCCTCTGCATCATCTCCATCGACCGCTACATCGGCGTGAGCTACCCGCTGCGCTACCCCGCCATCGTCACCCCGAGGAGGGGCGTCATGGCTCTGCTCTGCGTCTGGGCGCTGTCCCTGGTCATCTCCATCGGGCCTCTGTTTGGCTGGAGGCAGCCGGCCCCCGAGGACGAGACCGTGTGCCAGATCAACGAGGAACCGGGCTACGTGCTGTTCTCCGCGCTGGGCTCCTTCTACGTGCCGCTGATCATCATCCTGGTCATGTACTGCCGGGTCTACGTGGTGGCCAAGAGGGAGAGCCGGGGCCTCAAGTCCGGCCTCAAGACCGACAAGTCGGACTCGGAGCAAGTGACGCTCCGCATCCATCGGAAAAACGCCCCCGCGGGCGGCAGCGGCGCGCCCAGCGCCAAGAACAAGACGCACTTCTCGGTGAGGCTGCTCAAGTTTTCCCGGGAGAAAAAAGCCGCCAAGACGCTGGGCATCGTGGTCGGCTGCTTCGTCCTCTGCTGGCTGCCTTTTTTCCTAGTGATGCCCATTGGTAAGTCGTTACAGCACCTCAGCTTAGCTTCTGGGGGGTCTTTACCGTGTTCCCCCTCTGCTCCCCCAGACTTGCGTTGGGGACCGCGGAGAATCTGCACTGCAAACACCAAAGCCCGCGCGCAGTTAGGGGAGGCGCTCGGGGAGACCCGGGACCTTTCCTTCTACTCCAGCCCCACTTACATTACGACCTGGGGCACTTTTTCAAGGGCTGGAAAGTGGCTTCCAGCTGATCCAGATTAATGAGTCTCCTTAATAAGAATGTCAGCTTGTCTTAATGCCTTTTAGCATGCGTTTAATTTAAACACATCTGCCCTCTGAGTCTCCATCTCCACCAAGTACTTAGGCAGACTGCCTAAGCCCACTTTCACTCTGCTCCAGACTTGGAATTCTCTTGGCTGGAAAATGAGTACCTTGCTTATTCAGGACAAGTGTGTGACTTTGCCATCACATTAGCTTATTCATAAAGGGTTGTTATAATCGTCTGCTTGTGCTTTACGTCTGTGTTAATTTTATTTTCAGGATTCAGTATGGAAGGAATTATGTGCTAATAAACAAACTAAATAATTTATGTCCAAACTAATTTAAGCCTTACACAACTTATCAGAATGTTTCCAATAAGTACTTATTCCTTTATTTTAACAGTAACTATTAAAACAAACACTATGCTTATCCAGAATCATTGGGAAAGTTGCAGATGATATTGTTTGAAACTAACACAGTGCGTGTAATGTTATAAATCCAGTTTTTACAGATGCTAAATTAGCTGTTGTCAAAACTAATGAGTTTTTATGTGTCAGCAAGCTGAGCCACTTGGAATAGTTATCTGCCTCTGAAAAGCCTTCAGTGAGATCTCAAAATGGGTGTTTGCTATGTTTAATATATAATCTCAAATACAGACCCATGCATTGGTTACCCACTAACTCTAAAAACAAAAAGTCATGGTAAAAATTAATAAAAGTCCATTTCGGGTGCATTAGAGTTAAATTTAAATGGCATGTGTTTAAAGTACTTTAATTTGCAACTCGGTTGTGATTACTTTTGAATGCCATCTATGTTCCAGAGATTTTACCATGCTTTTTATTTCATTAGTCCTCTTTAAAACCCAGTAAGGTATGCCTGATTCCATGATTGTCCTGCAGTCACAGGGGAAGGGATGCTTCAGGCCCTAATGTAGCCACGAGTCATGTGTAGCTATTTACACATAAGCTGATGTTAAATAAAATTAGCATTCAGTTGCTCAGTCCCACATTTCAGGTGCTTCATAGCCACATGTGGCCCATAGCTACTCTTCTGGATTGCAGAGATTTAGATCTTTCTATTGCTGCAGAATTTTTTTGTCTTACAGGGCATTGTAGAGCCCCTTCTGTGCGGACTGTGCCTGTCTGTCACCGTTAGTACCTCTGCTCCTGGAAGCACATCACAGCTTCAGACCTCTCAGAATAACCCAGTTTCCTGGGGTCACTGCCTGCCTTGCTTAGCTCCCTGCATCCTGTCTCTGAACACCTGCTGCACTTTGCACAGTTATGCACACATCTGTTTAGTAGACTAGTATTTATTGAGTAGTTATGCTAGACACTTTAGACAAGCAGGGCAGAAAAGTCTTGGCCCATGAGATGTTTGCTTTTGGAAGAGATAGATGTAAAGAACTAAATGTATCCTAAAAAGTCAGTGATCAACAGGTACTATCAAAAAGTCAACAGGATAGGAGGCTAGGGAGAGACAGGACAGTGTCTCAGTGGGTTGTGTGGCTAGTGAGGTAATATTTGAGCAGAGTCCTGAGTGGAGGGAGGAGTGGGCTTCCTGGGCAGAGGGGAGCAGTGAGTACAGAGCAAGGAAAGTTCCAGAAGGTCGGTATGGCTGAGCCACACACAGCAAGGGGGAAGGTGTTTTCCAAGAGACTAAGGAGATAGACAAGATCAAAGTCCTTGGAGTCTTGTAAGCCAGAATAAAATTTGCATGTTATTCTAGTTGTGATGGAAGATCATTGGAGGGTATTGAACAGGTAAGTTTATGTTTTTAAAGGATCATTCTGGTTGTCAGGTGGAGAATGGATGGTTTGGGGGCAAGAGTGGAAACAGACCAGTTAAGAGGCTGCCAGGGAAGTGGCGGGAAGAGAGGTTGTGACACCTTGGACTCAGGGGACACAGGTGGAGGTGGTGAGAAGTGATCACATTCAGTGCTCATTTCCAAGATAGAACTGACAAGTTTGGTCATAGGGTGGGAGAAAAAGGAATGTTCAGAGCCTGGACAACTGGGTAAACAGTAATGCATGTTACTGAGTTTGGGAAAACCAGACCACACCAGGATTAGAAGGAGCCAGAGGCCATGGGAATGAGAAGCATTTATTTGTCACCTACTATGTTGAAAAATGTGTCTATTAAACATTTAAGTAGAAATGCTGAGTAGGCGGTTCAATGCTGCATATGAATTTGGAGCTTAGAGGAGAAGGTGGGCCATGGGCATGAACTTGAGACATGTCAACCTCGTTAAAGGCTCAGGAAGGGCAGGATCTACAAGAGAGAAGGTGGGAGAGAAGAGATCAGAACTGGGCCTTGGGCCCCTCTCAGGCCTGTGTCAGGAGAAACAGAACCAAGCAGCAAAAGAAAGTGAGAAGGAGCAGCACGGAGGTAGGAGGAATATCAGGAGAGTGTGTTGTCCCCCAAGCCTAAAGAAGACATTTCACAAAAAAAGAGAGCAGGACCAGAAATCAACCCTGGACTTGGCAGGACGGAGCTCCTTACCGTCCGAGGAGGAAGGAGGTCATGGGAGGCTAGGAGCTTCGGTAGAGCTTCGGACAACAGCCCGATTGTACACTTTCTGGGAGGAATGAAAGACAACAAAGTGGGAATAAGAAAAGTAGACAACTCTTGGGAAAAGTGTAACCAAGCAGTGGGCAGGACATGCGATGTAGCTGGAGGATAGAAAATTTTCAAAGGTGGGCCCCGGAGATGCAGCATCACATTTATGTTCTGATGGGAATGACGGGACAGAGAGAGAGACAGATGGTGCAGGAGACAGAGGAAAGGGGGCTCAGTGCCCAAGGGGAGCGTCCAGAAGTGACAGAGAAGGTGAGCACGTGAGCCCTAAGGCAGTGGCGATGGGGGGAGACAGAGCTAGTGATGTCTTGGGGATATTTTCATGTCCACAGTGAAATAAGAAAACGAGATTGTCAGGTAAGAGTGAGGAAGGAATAGGAAAAGAGGGCAGTTTGAGGAGTAAAGGAAAGACGTGACCTACTCCTTTCAGAGAGTGAATGTATTATTGACATGTAGTAGTGACTGGAAAGCCTTGAGAGGTACAAGCATAGCCTTAGAGCTTCAGAGCAGACAAGAAGGTTGTGTGCCGCTTTCCAAGAGTTAAGGGAAAGAGTTCCAGGTAATGTGGGGAAGAGAGTTTGTGAATGGAGATGGGGAAAGAGCCCAGATGAGGATGGAAGGCCTGGGAGTTAGGATTTGGGGGTGGGGGGTGACAGCTCTACAGGGGGATGGGGCACCATGGCCTGGGTATGGTCCTGGGGACCTCCAGGAGGTGGGCACTCTGATCTAATTATACCCTCTTGAGTCTGTCTCTCAGGAAGTTAGCAATATTGAGATGAAGATGTTAGGGTGGAGGGAAATGTGGTGGGCAGGAGCCCTCAGAAGCAGGATGCTGCTTAGTACCTGATCAATCCCTAAGACAGGAGGCTGCTCCATAGGAGAGAGGATCCCTGAACCCCTCCAATCTTCAGTCCCCAATCTCCTCTTGATTCACACTACTCGAGTAAAGAGACGCTTTCCTCCAGGAATAAGCACCAGACACCAAGTCCAACGAACTAAGATGAATAAAACATGTTCCTGGCTCTCAAGGGCCCCCCAATCTAGTTAAGGAGGCCTACTGTGGAAAACTAATACAAGTCTGTGAGATTGGTGCTCAAAGTGGTGTTATGAAGTGGGAAGGAATAGAGCAATGAACTGTGTCTGGAGGTCACTGCAGAAGCTTCCAGAAGGACAGTCATTAACCGAGCAGGGGCTTCAAGGAGATGGCACTACTTCTGCTGAGCCATCAGCTAGGTGTTATTTGTTTTTATTCATTATCTTCAGCACATTTTTCATGCTAAATGTGCTATCCTATTATTGCACACAAGGGACCTAAGCTCTTAAGTATGACAAGTGCTCTCTTGGCAAGCAGAGGTTATCACTCTGCTGGAGAACAAAGGGATTAGAAACTAAAATCAGGGCAGGGATGAGTGTGCTGCAGACAGCCAAGAGGTGAAACACTCATACCCAATAGGAGGAGACCCAGGAAAATCAGGCACGTGGACTATTGGATCACTGACCATCCTCTGTGGTGTGAGAAGACTCACACTTGGCTTTTTCCCAAATTCCTCCCCACCTAGCTGGGTGGCTCGCCGGACTGAGTAGCGTGACTGCAGGTAGGAACCTGACCTGCATGCTCCCAAGTCTAAATCTTGCTAGAATTGTTCCCTGTTGGCATCTTAAGTGTTTGGTTGAAATTTGAAACCCCTTGCTGGAAGAGAGGTCTCATAGAAGGTTATCAGTCTTTGGTACCTTCAAGCAAATGCTTTAATAAAAAATGTTTTGGTCATGGAGATGACTAGAGACTATAAACATGTTTGCTTCCTCGTACGGCAGAGAAGGAAGGATGAAAATTCTGCCTCCCAGGACAGCTCCAGCACCTATTTGACCCCACTGTCTATAGCCCACTAGTTGCAGAGGCTGTGTGCTGAGCAGAGAGTGTTGACCTGAGATTTAAACCTTCTTTGTCATAAAACAGGGGTTGTTGCACTGGTCGGCTGCCTAGCATGGTACTAACACAGACTAAATGGCAATGATGTTAATCTTACCAGAATTCATATGACTCGGAGACCGTCACTGGCATATGTTGACATAGCGACGTTGCCAAGAGGGGTGAACGTCCTCAAAGGTCTGAGAAAGAGACAGCACTGGGAAGAGAGGAAAGAAAGGGCCAACATTCATTGAAAATAGAGTTATAGATCTGAATTTTAGACATGTTGTCTTATTGAAATATAAAACCCAGAATTATTATTGGACCCAATCATTGCTATTAGCTGAATCAAAGGAGGCAGCACTGGGCTGGGATGTGGCCTAGATGGACACAGAATATTTGTAATTTATGTTTAAAACGAGACAGGGATGGCACATTGGTGAGCTGGGAGAATATGTTTTAAGACTGGATGTTTGGGGAAAGCATAGCTGACTGGGATTTGTCAGGTAGAGGCAATAAGAGAATGACTCAAGCATTCATTCACTCAGAAAAATTTTCATTGAGCACCTACTATCCGCCCGGCGGCCAGAGATTCCATGGAGATAAAGACCAACAAATCTCTGCCCTAAATCAGCTGAATTACGCTGAACAATTACCCAGCAGAATTTCAGATGCTGAATGTGAGACACAGCAAGTAAAAAAAAGTGCAAGCACATATAATGGTGTATAAATGACATATAATGGCCAGGGTAACCAAGGGTTAAGTGATGCTTTACTGCAGATACAAAGAGATCAGTACCCTGATTTTTACAGAAAAGGCTGATGTCTTAGACGTAGTGCTGTAAAGGGAATGTGTGAGCACCCTTGGGGCTTATTTTAACAGACCATTTGTTGAGTTATTCTTATTGCACCACAAACCATCCCCAAAGGTAATGGGTTAGAGAGCAAGAGCTATCCGATGGCTCATGGTTCTGTGACCAAGAATAAGTAGGCACCCAGTTCAGTTGGCAGCTGGTGCTGGCTGTCAGTCTTGGTGGCCTGTCTTCCTCCCAGAATCTCTTGCAGTACAGCAGTGCTCTCTAGGACAGCCACGATGGAAGCTGAGAGGCCTTTGAAGAGCTTAGCCACCTTGGCCCAGCATCCCTGCCATATCGTCCGGAAGTCAAAGCAAGTCAGGAGACCAGCATAGGTTCAGGAAGAAAGGAAACACACTGGTCTCTTCGTGGGGAGCAAAGGCTGCATACTGGGTTGGGGTAATGTTGAGGTCATCTTGCAGAATCCCAACCCCACAGACATCAGATGGTATCTGTCTTTCATCCATTAGTTACACTGAGAACTTTCCATGTGCTGGGCTTCATGCAATGCACAAAGCAAAAATAAGTGTCCTTGTCCCCCTGTAGGCTTCTGGTCACCTGGGAGAGACAGACATTAATGGGACAACCATATGAAACTATCCCCAACTATGTAAAGTGCAATGAATGGGATATATAGATGGTGTCTCGGCAACACATCCTGTGGTTAAGGGTGGTCCTAGGCAGAGAGGGCAGCCTTCTTGCTGGGAAGAAAGGCTTGACCCTTGAGCCTGGATCCGTAGAATGAGTAGGTATGTTAGTGGTTAAAAGGAGGAGAGAGGGAACAGAATGTACAAAGACTCTGAGGATTTTCTAGAAGGCTGCTGTGGCCAGAGGCAAGAGGCCAAGAGATAACTGGGGTCCAGTGAGGCTGGAAAGAAAGGGAACAGACTAAACAAGCCTTTATACCATTTTACAAGTTTTTGTTTTTATCTGAAGCTGACTAGGGATGACATGATTGAGTTTAGACAGCATTTCAAAATATCAAAGGCTTAGTGAAAAGAAGATTGTGGATAGACCAGTTGGGAGACCTTTACATAGGACAGGGGGAGATATATCCTGCCAAGTACGATCCTTCTAACATGCCACTGAAAATACTTATTTCCGTGAGCTGCCGCAGAGTTCTGGAATGCCTCCTTTGTCATGGCCTTCAGAGCTTAGATTCATGAGAAAGCCTTCCTTGTGATCACAAGTAGACGTGGCTTTCAATTAATTCGGGCTCTTTCCCCAAGACAAATCTGTCAATGACGATTTGCCATCATATTCAAAAGAGTGTGCTGCCGGCTCTGAAGATGTCGACGACGGTGGTTCTAACCGTGCTTTGAACAATTGCTGCCCCTTTCGATTCAGGCTACAGACAGGTGGGTTGTTACCTGGAAGGAGTGACAACTGCTCAGTGGGACTTTTCTGAGGATTCTTCTTTGTCAAACAAGTTCACAACATGTTTGTTCAAAATGCCTTGCCAAGCGTTTCCCCAGTTTGACACTTATATGCTGGCTTTCCAACTTAAAATTCTGTATTTCTTCATATTTGAACATTTCTTCCCATATTTTTATCAGTCATTTACATTTTCTCCTTTTGCAAATTGCCCTTCTGGATTTTGGGCCACTTTTTATATAGCGTTTTTTCTACTTCATGTTTATTTGTGAATTCATTTTGTACGTTGAAGGTATTAGTCACTTACCTAGCACAAATACTGGGTTACCAGCCTTATCACACTATATTCAGATGTGCACAGAAAATGTGACTTCTTTATTTTCCAGAAACTGATGCGACCTTTATATATATATATATATATATATATTTTTTTTTTTTTCAGTTTTTGGCCGGGTATGGGTTTGAACCTACAACCTCCAGTATATGGGGCTGTTGCCCTACACCTTGAGCCACAGTGCCGCCCTATCTATATATTTTCTAGAAAAGTTTCTGAAATTAATTTTGGCAAGGTAGATCCTGTGTTTTAACAAATTTTTATGACTCTTTCAGAACTTTATTATA
>CAUYPK010047402.1:0-10610 GCA_963574355.1 Loris lydekkerianus | reverse complement strand
CCAGCTACTCAGGAGGCTGAGGCAAGAGAATCGCTTAAGCCCAGGGGCTAGAGGTTGCTGTGAGCTGTGTGATGCCACGGCACTCAATCAAAGGGCCATAAAGTGAGACTCTGTCTCTATAAAAAATAAAATAAAATAAAATAAAAAAAAAAAAAAAAAAGAGTGAGACCCTATTTCTACTAAAAATAGCAAAACTGAGACAAGAGGAGCACTTGAGCCCAAGAGTTGGAGGTTACTGTGAGCTATGATGTCATAGCACTCTACCCAGGGTGATAGCTTGAGACTCTGTCTCAAAAAAAAAGAAGGAATGGATAGTCCTGTTATTTATTTATTTATTTATTTATTTATTATTATTATTTTTTTTTTTTGGAGACAGAGTCTCAAGCTGTTGTCCTGGGTAAAGTGCTGTGGCATCATAGCTCACAGCAACCTCTGTGACTTGGGTTTGAGCAATCCTCTTGGCTCAGTTTTTCTATTTTTAGTACAGACAGGAGTCTCAATTTTGCTCATGCTGGTCTCGAACTCGTGAGCTCAAGCAATCCACCTGCCTCAGCCTCCCTGAGTGCTAGGATTATAGGCGTGAGCCACCATGCCCAGTCAAGTCTCAGGCTTTTTCTTCTCTTCTCTTTTCTTTTTTGAGACAGACTCTCACTGTGTCACCCTTGGTAGAGTGCCATGTGTCACAGCTCACATCAACCTCCAACTCTTGGGCTTAAGTGATTCTCTTGCCTCAGACTCCCAAATAGCTGGGACTACAGGCGCCCCCCACAATGCCCGGCTGTTTTTTTTTTTTGTGTGTGTGTGTGTAGCTCATTGTTGTTTGGCAGGCCCAGGCTGGGTTCAAACCCACCAGCTCCAGTGTATGTGGCTGGTGCCTTAGCAGCTGAGCTACAGGTGCCAAGTTGCGAGTCTCAGGCTTTTGATGGACATTTTGCAGATTGAGACATTGAAATATGGTTTGTAAAAGTCATTTTAAAGTGAGATTAATTATTTTATCTTATATCGTTATCTCACAGAGAGAAGAGATGCTAAACAATATACCTAAAATTTTAAGATTTAAAGGTTAAAGTAGATGTAAGTAGAAGGTAGAAGACATGAATGGATGACCACATGGTTGGATGGATGGAAGGATGGATGAATGACTGGTATATGGAAGAAGGAACATTTGCTAAAATAACCAAGACATGGTGACTCTGTTCTTACTAAAAGGCTGTGGAAATTTCCATGGTGTTCTACTAACTCTTCCATGATTTTCCTTTCGATGCACAACAGTGACTTTGATCTAAATAGTTTAATTTTATCTTATATTGGTATATGAACATAACTTTCATGCTCGAGAAAATTCCCATAAGTATCAATATCTCTTTACTTTCTTGTAAAAGAAACTTCTTAAGGAGAGAGATGATTATTTTTTCTAATTAAGACTTTGTAGTTCTCTCGGTGCCTGTGGCTTAGTGGATAGGGCACCAGCCACATGCACCAGGGCTGGCAGGTTCGAACCAGGCCCAAGCCAGCTGAAACATCAATGACAACCGCAACAAAAAAGAGCCAGGCTTTGTGGTGGGCATCTGTAGTCACAGCTACTTGGGAGATTGAGGCAAGAGAATCGCTTAAGCCCAAGAGTTTGAGGTTGCTGTGAACTGTGATGCCGGGGCACTCTACCAAGGGTATCATAGTGAGACTCTGTCTCAAAAAAAAAAAAAAGAAGAAGAAGAAAAGAAAAAAAACATTATAGAACTTACCTTAGGAACAGATATTTATTTATTATTTTTTTTTAGAGACAGAGTCTCACTTTATCGCCCTTGGTAGAGAGCCATAGTGTCACAGCTTACAGCAATCTACGATTCTCTTGCCTCAGCCTCCTGAGTAGCTGGGACTACAGGTGCCTGCCAAATGCCAAATTTTTTTTTTTTTTTTTTTTACAGTTTTTGGCCAGGGCTGGGCTTGAACCCGCCACCTTCAGCATATGGGGCCAGCACCCTACTTTGTTGAGCCACAGGTGCTGCCCCCTGGCCATTTCTTTGTTGCAGTTTGGCAGGGGCTGGGTTCAAACCTGACACCCTCAGTATATGGGGCCAGCACCCTACTCACTGAGCTACAGGCACTGCCCAGGAACAGATTTATTTTTTTTAACTTTAATTTTGAAATAGTTACAGGTTCACAAGAGCTTACAAAGGAATATGTGTAAGAAATTTCATGTACCCTTCCTTCAGGTTCCCCAAATATTGACATTTTACACAGCTATAACACAGTATTAAAATTAGGAAGTTAATGTTCGTATAAATTCATAGGGCTTATTCAGATTTCACCTTTTACATATGCACACATTTGTGTGTGTCTGTATCAGGTTATCTTTTTGTAAGATGAAGGCAAATATTACACTGAGAAATGAAGTCATCAAGTTCTTGAGGCGACACATAGGAATATATATATATCTATATATATATCTTTTTTTTTTTATACAGACAAAGTCTTACTTTATCGCCCTCAGTAGAGTGCTGTGGCATCACACAGCTCACAGCAACCTCCAATTCCTGGGCTTAGGCGATTCTCTTGCCTCAGCCTCCCAAGTAGCTGGGACTACAGGTGCTCTCCACAATGCCCAGATATTTTTTTTGTTGCAATTTGACCGGGGTCTGGTTTGAACCTGCCAACCTCAGTATATGGGGCCAGCACCCTACCCATGAGTCATAGGCGCCGCCCCATAGGAACATATTTTAAAGCACTATCATTGTGGAATTTGAGGCTGGGTTGGAAGAAATGTTTCTAACACTCAGGTTTGCTGGGTGTAACTTACCCCAAGTTAAGTTACCTGCCTGGCCCTTGTAGTCCTCCCCTCCCTTGCCCTTCCCTTCCCTTTTTATAAGCCAGAGCCTCACTCTTGCTGAGCTTGGTCTCAAACTTCTGGTCTCAAGTGATCCTCTGGACTTAGCCTCCCAGAGTGCTAGGATTGCAGGCATGACTCACTTCGCCCAGTCCAACATTTTATAATATATTGTCATTCCTTGCATGGCAAGTGCCCCTAGGCCATCTCAAGGCAGGACTATAGTCTTGAGTCTGGTCAAGAGGTGAGGTTTACATACTGACTAGCATTAAGGACATAGAAACACAACAACCAAAATCACCAATGTGGCAAATAATAAAATTCAAGTGTATAAATATATTTATTTAAAAATATATATATTTATTAATTTAACAAATGATGAGGAACTTTGTTCCTTCTGTGTGCTGGTTATGTACTCTCTTTCCTGAAAAACAAATCATAAAAGAGATTACATTCAGGATATAGCTTTGTTTTGTTTTGTTTGGGTCAGAGTCTCATTATGTCACCCTTAGTAGAGTGCTGTGACATCACAGCTCACAGCAACCTCCAACTCTTGGGCTCAAGCGATTCTCTTTCCTCAGCCTCCCAAGTAGCTGGGACTACAGGCACCCACCACAACACCTGGCTATTTTTTGTTGCAGTTGTCATTTGTTGTTTAGCTGGCCTGAGCTGGGTTTGAACTCACTACCCTCAGTGTATGTGGCTGGCCCTGTAACCACTGTGCTATGGGCACCAAGCCCAGGATATAATTTTGTGATGACACAGAGCAAGCAGAGTAAGTCTGATGAGTGAATTTTTTTTTTTTTTTTGTAGTTTTTGACCAGGGCTAGGTTTGAACCCGCCACCTCCAGCATATGGGGCCGGCGCCCTACCCCTTTGAGCCAAGATGCCACGGAATTTTTTTTTGTTTTTTTTTTTTTTTTTTTTTTGAGACAACAGTCTATGTTGCCCTCGGTAGAGTGCTGTGGTCTCATAGCTCACAGCAATCTCAAACAGTTGGGCTTAAGAGATTCTGTTGCCTCAGCCTCCCAAGTAGCTGGGACTATAGGCGCTCAGCACAACGCCTGGCTATTTTTTGTTGAAGTTATCATTGTTGTTTAGCTGGCCCAGGTCAGGTTGGAACCCACCACTCTCGGTGTATGCAGCTGTGCTACAGGTGCCGAGCCTGATGAGTGAATGTTTTTATATCATCAGTAGGTAGCCTCTGAGATGATCCCAGATAATCCCTGCCAACTCGTATTCATAGCCTATTTGCTCTCCTCCCCTTGTGTGTAAGTTGGACTAAGTGGCTCACTTCTAATAAATGAAATATATGGGAAGTAACAGGATGTCACTATAGAGATTAGGTTACAGAAAGTGGCTTCATCTTGAGAACTCTTCTTGCTCAGTCAGAGGGAAGATACTTGCTATATTGTGAGCTGCCCTATGGAGAAACCTCCAGGCAGGAAGGAACTGAAGTCTTCAGTCTAACGCCTCAAAGAACAGAATCCTACCAAGAACCACAAGTGAGCTTGGAAGTAGATCTTCCTAGCAGTCTCTTAAGAGACCTTGAGTTAGATGCACTCAGCTAATCTTCACCCATATGCCTGGTCCACAGAAGCCTGTGAGATAATAAATGTTGTTTTAGGCTGGGCAAGATTGATCACACCTGTAATCCTAGCACTCTGGGAGGCTGAGGCAAGAGAATTACTTGAACCCTGGAATTTGAGGTTGCTGTGAATTAGGCTGAGGCCACACACACACATTTTTTTTTTTTTTTTTAAATTCTGCCTAAAAAAAAAAGTTGTTTTAAAACACTAAGTTTGGGGGTAGATTGTTATATAGTTGGACTAACTAACAATACCAATCATATGTCTTTTAAAATATTGATTTAGAAATACTAAAAGAGGCTCGGTGCCTGTAGCTCAGCAGCCAGGGTGCCAGGCATATACACCTGAGCTGGCGGGTTCGAATCCAGCCTGGGCCTGCCAAACAACAACGACAACTACAACCAAAAAATAGCTGGGTGTTCTGGCCGGCAGCTGTAGTCCCAGCTACTTGGGAGGCTGAGACAAGAGAATCCCTTAAGCCCAAGAGTTTGAGGTTAATGTGAGCTGTGACGCCACAGCCCTCTACTGAGGGTGACAAAGTGAGACTCTGTCTCAAAAAAAAAAAAGAAAGGAAGAAAGAAAGAAAGAAAGAGTGGCTCCTGTGGCTCAATGGGTAGGGCACCAGCCCCATAAACCGAGGGTGGCAGATTCAAACCCGGCCCCGGCCAAACTGGAACAAAAAATAGATGGGCGTTGTGGCGGGTGTCTGTAGTCCCAGTTACTCCGGAGGCTGAGGCAAGAGAATTGCCTAAGCCCAGGAGTTGGAGGTTTCTGTGAGTGGTGGCGCCACAGAACTGTACTGAGGGCATTAAAGTGAGACTCTGTCTCAAAAAAAAGAAAAAAAAGAAAAAAAAGAAAAGAAAAGAAAAGAAAAGAGAAAAGAAAGAGAGAAAGAAAGACTAAAAGAGAATAGAGGGAGGAATAACATTAACAGGTATAGTTTCCATGGTTATGCTATTTTCTTGTATCTTCTTAGACATTCTAATCAAACTGACTAGATTCTGTACTAGTGGCTAATTTAATCTCATTTCTGTCATCACTTAGGATTCACCTTTAGTCCCCACTTTTGTATGCATCTAACTATGGACTCCAACATACTGAGTATATACTGACAATGAATTATTTACTGATTCATTCATAAATAAATTCATTGTGTCTGCTGGAGACTTGGGCATATTAATTCCTTTGGTCTTTATTTTGTTCTTTCTTTCTTTTTTTTTTTTTTTTTTTTGAGACAAGGACTCAAGCTATTGCGCTGGGTGGAGTACTGTGGCATCACAGCTCACAGCAACCTCCAACTCCTGGGCTTAAGTGATTCTCTTGCCTCAGCCGCCCAAGTAGCTGGGACTACAGGTGCCTGCCACAATGCCCGGCTATTTTTTAGTCATAGTTGTCATTGTTTGGCAGGCACGGGCCAGATTCAAACCCTCCAGCTCTGGTGTATGTGGCTGGTGCTTTAGCAGCTTGAGCTACAGGCGCCACCCTTTTTTTCCCTATTTTTGAGACAGTCTCACTCTGTTGCCCTCGGTGGAGTGCTGTGGCATCATAGTTCACAGCAACCTCAAACTCTTAGGCTCCAGAGATTCTTGCCTTAGCTTCCCAAGTAGATGGGGCTATGGACACTCGCTACAACACTTCTCTATTTTTTGAGATGAGGTCTTGCTCTTGCTCAGGCTGGTCTCGCACCTGTGAACTCAGGCAATCCATTGACCTTGGCCTCCCAGAGTGTTGGGATTACAGGCGTGAGCCACTACTCTGGCCTTCCTTTGCTCTTTTGTTTTTTGTTCATTTGTTTTTAATGCCGTTTGGCCGGGGCCAGGTTCAAACCTGCTACCCTCCGTATATGGGACCGGCACCCTACTCACCAAGCCACAGGCACCGCCCTGTTTGTTTGTTTAACAGACCCAGGCCAGTTCAACCTACCAGCCCCAGAGCATGTGGCCAGCACCCTAACCACTGAGCCATGAGTGCCCTCTTCCTTTGGTCTTTATATTTATTTATTTATTTATTTTGAGACAGAGCCTCAAGCTGTCACCCTGGGTAGAGTGCGATGGCATCACAGCTCACAGCAACCTCCAACTCCTGGGCTCAAGCGATTCTCCTGCTTCAGCTTTTCAAGTAGCTGGGACTATAGGCACCCATCACAACACCCGGCTAGTTTTTGATTGTAGTTGTCATTGTTGTTTGGCAGGCCCAGGCTGGATTCGAACCCGCCAGCTCTGGTGTATGTGGCTGGCGCCTTAGCCACTTGAGCTACAGGCGCCAAGCCATGGTCTTTATTTTGGATTAATGTTCACTTTGGATTAACATTCACAAGATAGTCATATGTTGAATGCATTCTCTTTAAAAACATCTTTTTTTTCTTTTTTACAAAAGGAATATGCACTTAATGTTCAACATTTAGAGAAAATATGGAAGCAAACAGAAGAAAGTGAAAATCACCTTTGAACCTGCTACTTTGAGAAGTCTGCTTTTGAGACTTGAATTTCAGTTGACAGCATTTGCCTATCCTTTTAAAACTTGGGAAAACAGTCTCAGCACCTGTAGCTCAGTGGCTAGGGTGCCAGCAACATATACCGGAGCTGGTGGGTTGGAATCCAGCCCAGGTCTGCCAAACTGCAATGACAACTACAACAAAAAAATAGCCGGGTGCTATGGAGAACACCTATAGTACCAGCTACTTGAGAGGTTGAGGCAAGAGAATTGATTAAGCCCATGAGTGTGAGGTTGCTGTGAGCTGTGACGTCACAGCACTCTACTGAGGGCAACATAGTGAGACGGTGGTCTCAAAAAAAAAAAAAAGAAAAGAAAACAAACTAGGGAAAACACTCTATTCTTGCTAAACACTCGCTTTTGCTTAGGCTGGTCTCAAACTCCTGTGCTCAAGCTATCCACCCACCTCTGTCTCCAAAAAATAAAAATAAAAAAAACAAACTGAATTCTCTATACTTCAGTATCCTTAATGAAATATCTAAAATTTTGGTTATATATCTAATATTTATTTAATCATTAGCCTGTAGACATCAACTTCAAAAATTAAGATTTAGTACCCCTTCTAATATTATAAGCACTATACTAAGAAATTTTATTTCCGTGATTTTATTTAAACCTCACTAAACCAAAAAAAAAATAAAATAAAATAAAAATAAATAAACCTCACTTAACCAAGTGAGTTAGGAAATAATACACTCCCATTTTTCAAATGGGTAAAGTAAGGCTTAGAGAGGTTAAATAATCTGCCTAAACAAGATCATAAAGCTAAACAATTTCAGAGAAGGGATTTCGTCCTAGTCATCTATTTAGTGGATTTATTTGGTTTTATTATTTTTTTTTGTTTGTTTGCAGCTTTTGGCCGCGGCTGGGTTTGAACCCACCACCTCTGGCGAACGGAGCCGGCGCCTTACTCCTTTGAAACACAGGTGCTGCCCCTAGTCATCTATTTAATATAAAACTTATGTTCACATCATACTGCTATAATTTTCCCCTCAAACTTTTTCCCACTATACTTTTTTCATAAAAGCAAAATTTCATTTAAAGAAACTTTCATATTCTGAAAAGTTGTTATATTCCAGTTGTTAAAAGACCAACCTAATTTACCCATACCTCAGTACAATTCCTTTGAAAGTTTTTGAAGTTGATGTCTGCAGGCAAAAATATTAAGATCTAAAAGAAATATATATGAATAAAATTCTTTTCCTGCTGAAATAAAACACTGGATGTTACCAGTGATTTCCCTCATTTTGAAACTGGAACTATCATCAGAGAGCCAATTTCCATTTATATAAAACTACATAATACTGTTTCTGATTATAATTTCTGTAAAATTATAGTCAATTGTTACAGTTGAAACACTAGATTTTTTAAAAGCTAAATTTCCTGCTGTTGTATAGTTTTAGTATAATGAAATAAAAGGGTGATCTGGGAAGAAAGAGCAAAGACTATGATCGTGGAATGTTAGAGTAAGAAAACATTTAAAGGCCACTCTTTCCATCCTCCAAATTTTAAAGATTAGGAAACTGAGACCACAAGAATTAAATATTTTCTATATCTCTTAATCCATGGTAATATACAAAGCATAAGATAAAAGATGTGTAAATTTTCACTTGGTAATTAAGAGTCTCATAAATAACTAATTTCTAAAACTGTATAAATTAGAGAAATGAAAAAAATCCAAATTAAAAATATTATACCTGGCCAGGCACAGTGGTTCACACCTGAAATCCTAACACTCTGAGAAGCCAAGAGTGTTGGATTACCTGAGCTTACAGGTTCAAGACCAGCCTGAGCCAGAGCAGGCCTTGTCTTTAAAAATAGTTGGGCGTATGGCAGGTGCCATAGTCCCAGCTATTTGGGAGGCTAAGGCAAGAGACTCGCTTAAGCCCAAGAGTTAGAAGTTGCTGTGAGCTATAGGACCCATGCCACTCTACCAAGGGCAACATAGTGAGACTCTGTCTCCAAAAAAATAAAAATAAAAAAAATGCATATTATGCATATATACACATAAAATACCTGATACGTCAAAGGTGCTTAATACATATTTGTGAATAAAAAATGTTTTATAGCTTTCATTTTCTTTCTTTTTTTTTATTTTTTTAGAAACTTACTTTGTCACCCTGGGTAGAGTTCTGTGGTGTCACAGCTCACAGCAACCTTCAGCTCTTGGGCTTAGGCGATTCTCTTGCCTCAAACTCCCGAGTAGCTGAGACTACAGGCACCCACCACAGTGCCAGGCTATTTTTTTGTTGCAGTTTGGCTGGGGCTGAGTTCAAACCCACCATCTTTGGTATATGGGGCTGGTGCCCTACCCACTGAGCGACAGGCACTACCCTGAGCTTTCATTTTCAAATGCCCTCACAGTCCTTAAATTTATATTTTATACACAGTCATATCATATAACTTGTTACTTTGCTGCTGTTTTTTTTTGAGACTCTACTGGAGCAGAGTGCTGTGGTGTCATACCTCACAACAATCTTCAATTCCTGGACTCAAGTGATCCTCTTGTCTCAGTTTTTCTATTTATAGTAGAGATGAGGTCCCACTTTTACTTAGGCTGGTCTCAAACTCCTGTGCTCAAGCTATCCACCCACCTCCACCTCCCAGAGTGCTAGGATTACAGGCCTGAGCCTCCACACCCAGCCTTGTTACTTTGCTTTGCTTTTCTTAGAGACTCACTTTGTCACCCTCGGTAGAGTGCTGTGGTGTCACAGCTCACAGCTACCTCCAGCTCTTGGGCTTAGGAGATTCTCTTTTCTCAGCTTCCCATGCAGCTGGTGGGACCACAGGCGCCCGCCACAACGCCAGGGCTGGGTTTTAACCTGCCACCCTTGATATATGGGGACATCGTACTACTCACTGAGCCACAGGTGCCTCCCTGTTACTTTGCTTCTTTACACTTTTTTTTTTTTTAATTGAATCATAGCTGTGTACATTAATGCAATCATGGGGTACAATGTACTGGTTTTATGTTCAATTTGAGATATTTTCATCAAACTGGTTAACATAGCCTTCATGGCATTTTCTTAGTTATTGTGTTAAGACATTTATATTCTACATTTAGTAAGTTTCACATGTACCTTTGTAAGATGCACCATGGGCATGGTCCTGCCAATTACCCTCCCTCCACCCTTCCTCCCCCCCCTCACTGTCCCCTTTCCCCATATTGTTGGGGTCTAATTGGGTTATAGCTTAAGCTATAAATTAGTTTCATAGTAGGGCCAAGTACATTGCATACTTTTTCTTCCATTCTTGAGATACTTTGCTAAGAAGAATATGTTCCAGCTCCATCCATGTAAACATGAAAGAGGTAAAGTCTCCATCTTTCTTTAAGGCTGCATAATATTCCATGGTGTACATATACCAAAATTTATTAATCCATTCGTGGGTCGATGGGCACTTTGGCTTCTTCCATGACTTAGCAATTATGAATTGGGCTGCAATAAACATTCTGGTACAAATATCTTTGTTATTTTTGGTCTTCTGGATATATACCTAGTAGAGGAATTGTAGGATTGAATGGCAGGTCTATTTTAAGTTCTCTGTTGCTAATATTTTAAAGTTTTTTCCTCCACCATTTCTTCTCCATGCATTTATCTAACCAAATTGGAAGTATGCTCCAGACAGAGTTTGAGGACTCTGCTTATTTATTTATTACAATCTGAGTACTTCCCCCAGGTCATTAAATTGGTTTTCAAACTACA
>CAUYPK010047398.1:0-14455 GCA_963574355.1 Loris lydekkerianus | reverse complement strand
GCCGCATTTCACAAATTTCAGGCATTTAAGTATTACTTAGTGGTTTTTACCACATTCCCATCCCATTTAAACTATTTTTTTTTTTTTTTTTTTTTGGAGACAGAGTCTCAAGCTGTTCCCCTGGGTAGAGTGCTGTGGTGTCATAGCTCACAGCAATCTCCAATTCTTGGGCTCAAGTGATCCTCTTGCCTCAGTTTTTCTATTTTTAGTAGAGATGGGTTATCACCTTTTTGCTCAGGCTTGTCTCGAACTCATGAACTCAAACAATCCAACCGCCTTGGCCTCTCAGAGTGCTAGGATTACAGGCATGAGTTACCACACCTGACCATGTATACTATTATTTACTTAACAATCATCTTTAAATCTACTTAAAACTGGTTTGTTTTCTATGTCTACTAAGTAAAATCCTAAGTAACTTTAGATTTGATAACCTAATTCAGTTTTATCTTTTATAAGACACATATGAATAACTAGTGAAACTGTCCGTGGGAACACAAATAACCACCAATGGCAGATGCCCTACATTTTGAGAACCACGGGCTTATGGAAGCACATCTCAACTTCCAAGAATTGTAGTCAAGGTTCTTCACAGATCAGCCTCAACCTGTCTTTCCAGATTCTTCTCCTACCCTTATACCTTCCTTTTCCCAAATAATGTGCACCCCAGCCATGCTGAATTCCTCCATATTGAATAAACATCCCCTGCTCTTGTACAGCTGCATGTCTTTAACAGACTGACCCCTCCATCTGGAATGCCTTCCCTTGACTATTCCTACCTGGAAAAGTCATTATCCTTCAAGTCCTATCTGTCATGTAACTTCCTCATTGAAGTGTCTCCTTAACTCTCCCTTACAGGTAGTCACTCCCTCCTCTATCCGTCCGTAGAACTTTGTACCTGTCTCTGTTATACTACACACTCAAGTATCTCAGAATTGCCGGCATCTAGCTCCCCAGCTAGACCCAGGGAGAGCTTCATACTTCATTCCCTCTCCAAAATTTCATGTGGGTTTAGGTTATAAGAGATCTATTGTCTCAAGTGACTTAAAATAAAGCTAAAATAAAATAAAATCCAAAGTATTGTCCAGGTCTAAACAGCTTACACGTATGACATATTTTATAGAGAATCATCTGTTTCAGAAATATCCATACTGATGATAGTTTTGGCAGATACAATGAGTGATGGTTGCAATGACAGGTAAGCTAATTTGAGTTTGGCAGCTACTTTACAGCAGACACATTTGGACATAGAAATTCAAAGTGAATCATTTGGACTTTTGCCAGGATGATCAACTATACCTCATAATAATCTTTCCTTAACACAAATGGAAAGTCAAAGAACAAAAAATAGACATTGAGACCAGCAAACTATGGTGGACAGAATAGTGAGCTTTGAAGTCAGCAATCTGTGTCCATGAACGCCAACTCAGCTCCTTACAATCAATATGAATTTAGGTAGGTTGTTTAATTTCTCTGTTTTTTTTTGTTTTTATTCTTCCAGAAATAAAATGGAGATAACAGTACCTACTTCATAATACTCTTACAGTAATATAACAAAGTATTTATGATGATGACTGGGACATTTGTGGGGTTGATAAATAGCAGTCATTATGGTCACTCAATGAGATGACTATAATTCAGATAATATGATGCAGAAGGACAGTAAATGCATTTCTTAAGGAAATTATTTATGTTAGTAGGCTTTAAAATTGACAGCTACACACTGTAGCTAAGAATAGCCAGAAACAAACCGACTGTAAGACAAGCTTCTTCTAAGATTTAAATTAAACTCACACCTGGAACATACCACCATACTTCCTTGTGTTCTCCAAGAATTGATCTCAAATCAGGTTCCCCTAGAGGATGAAAAGAAAAATCATCCGATTTTAATTTTTTGCCATTGTTTTTATTTGATACAGAATTATATACAAACTATGTGGATGCTTCAAAGTGTCATGCTTTCAATTGCCAAGCTTTTCAATTGTTATTTCCCAAGTTGTTATATCTCTGACAACGTTTACTCCAATCAGACAAGCTCCCCTTACACAATACTCCATTGTCTTTCTACCTTTCTCAAACCCCACCATCAGTACCAGGATGCACTTTCTCTCTTTACTCTGTTGGAGTTAAAATTCACCTCCTTCACAAAGCCTACTAGAATTGGCCTGAAGGACAGATGAGGGTTTCAAGACTTCTCACACTTGACCTTCCACAGATCCATCTCCAACCCTGTAAGTATGCCACTAACCCCCTCAGCACGTTTTTCATGCGTTTGTAAAAATACAATAATACAGTCTGTTTCACACGGTCTATTTTATTCTGTAGTTGGTGTGCACTCTAAATGTTTGTCAACATTAGTGTTATCAGTCTTTGCTGGAAAACCCTAACGTGCTCATGATTTATAATAGGTGTAACTTGCCTTTTACTCTTGCCAGAATCCTGCACTGAGCCGTAAACACACATTCACAAAAGCAAGATTCCTTCCCTCTTCTGCTTCCCACCCCATCTAGAAATTGAGGGGGAACCCTTTCCAAGCAACCTGGTTGTAGAAAGGGCGGGAGCTGAGGAGCCAGTAAAGAGATGGTGATCTTTATTCCACCATCAAGGAGGCAGAAAGAGAAAATTCTGACAGTCATTCCCCAGGCACAGCATATGCCTATAACCCAAAGGACATTAGAAGTGTGTGCATAGGAAGGGGTGTGTGCCAAAATCTGAAATACTAGTTGAGGGGGGAAAAGGAAAAAGATCACCCAACTCCCGCAAGCAGTAAGAAGAGTCCAGACACCACCTAGGAAAAACCTTGGACCTGAACCCTAACTTCAGAATTCTTAAGAGGCACAAAGGGGGTGCGGTGGGAGGCAGCATTGTGGAGAAAAAAAAAAAGAGAGAGAGAGAGAAAGCGGACTGAAGAG
The DNA here is from genome assembly GCA_963574355.1 of Loris lydekkerianus. Classification (NCBI taxonomy): domain Eukaryota; kingdom Metazoa; phylum Chordata; class Mammalia; order Primates; family Lorisidae; genus Loris; species Loris lydekkerianus. The sequence continues at coordinate 11,546 of CAUYPK010047398.1, read as the reverse complement.
AAAAGGATAAGGAGAGAGCGCTCCCAAGGGTCTGGGAAACTGGTGCTACGAGCTCAGAAGCCCACCCCTGACTCCCAGTCCCGATACCCCATCCCTGGCAGAGGCGGAGCTGGGCGGAGTTAGGCGCTGAGGACAGCAACCCCGGAAGCACCCTCCTCCCTAAGCCCTCAGTCCCACAGTCCCCAGCCATGGCCACTCGGGCTTTCTGCCTCTCTGACCTCCAGCTCCCCGGCTACCGCAGCACTACTCCTTAAACAGCTGCGGAAAATCGGGCCGACGCGGCAGGTTCTGGGCGTATAGTGCCTTCGCAGTGCCCCACAACACAGTGCAACTGTCTTCTGAACTCCCCGCCTCTCGCTGGGCCTACACCCGACACCCAGGCTTGCAGCAGGACTCTTGCTCACGCGGTGGCCGCGGCAGCCTCTCTTATTGGTTACTGGTCACTAGGGCTGCTGGAGGCCCAAGCCTTTGCTTTCACGGGAAATGTAGTTTGAGATCGCTGGAGGTTGTTCTTCCTAGGGGGAGCCAATAGTAGCATTGGCAGAACTACTTCAGCGAAAACAGAGGATTGTGGGAGATGGAGTCGAACCGCTTTCTATACATACGCTCATAATTCTCCCTCCCCTTCTGATTGTCCCTAGAGTTCAGATGGAGGAGGGAATTTTGGATGTTGTAGTTCTGGTATGCACAGTCTTATACTCAGTCATCAGCCACTTGAGAGTATCAGATTTATTTTTAGGTTGAAAGCTCAGGTTGGTGGTTAACATTATAAATTTATTTTGTGATGAAAGTTAGGAATTCAACCTGTGGCTAGAGCTCAGAAATGCGGTCTGTAACCAGTTACAGGCTGTGCAGGGGTCCTCAAACATTTTAAACAGGGGGCCAATTCACTGTCCCCCAGACTGTTGGAGAGCCAGACTATAGTTTAAAAAAAAAAAAGAAAAGAAAACTATGAACAAATTCCTATGCACACTGCACATATCTTATTTTGAAGTAAGAAAAACAAAACAGGAACAAATGCAATCACATGGCCACATGTGGCCCGCCAGCCTAGTTTGAAGATCCCTGCTGTAGGGTTTAAGGGTGAAATCAGTGACCATTGGTGGGGCTTTGTCTATCCTAGGTTCTGTGAATTATTTCATGGTCAGGGGTGTTTTTCATTTTGAAAATTTGAAAATAAAATTATTGTGGGTACGTAGTAGTTGTATATATTTTGTGGGGTATATATGATTTTTTATTTTCTTGCTTTTTTTAATTTTTATTTCTTTGCTTTTTGTTGTTGTTGAGACAGAGTCCCACCTTATGCCCTGAGCCGAGTTCAATGACGTCATAACTCACTGTAACCTCAGGCTCGGGCAGCTGGGATTGCAGGAGCTTGCCCTGGCACCCGGCTAGGTTTTTCATTTTTTTATGGGTCAGGGTATCACTCTCACTCAGGCAAGTCTTGAACTCCTGAGCTCAAGTAATTCTACCTCTTCAGCCTCCCACAGTGCTGGGATTACAGGCGTGAGCCACCACACCTGGCATATGATGTTTTGATACAGGCATACAATGCGGATTAATCAAATGAGGGCAATTGGTGTGTCCATCAACTCAGGCACTTATCATTTCTTGGGTTAGGAAATTTCCAGTTCCAGTCTTTTAATTATTTTAAAGTATACCGTTATTGTTCATTACAGTCACATTGTTGTGCTAGAAAATATTGTTCATTCTATCTATCTACATATATATATTTTTGTTTCTGTTGTTGTTTGTTTTTTCAATCTACTGATTGATATCTTCGAATTTATTTATTTTTTATTTTTTTATTAAATCATAGCTGTGTACATTAATGTGATCATGGGGCACCATACACTAGGGTCTCACTATGTCACCCTGGGTAGAGTGCGGTGGCGTCACAGCACATAGCAACCTCAAACTCTTGGGCTTAAGCGATTCTCTTGCCTCAGCCTCCCAAGTAGCTGGGACTACAAGCGCCTGCCGCAATGCCCAGCTATTTTTTGTTGCAGTTGTCATTGTTGTTTAGCTGGCCTGGGCTGGGTTCCAACCTGCCAGCCCTGGTGTATGTCGCTGCCGTAACCATTATGCTAGAGCACCAAGCCCTAGCTATATTTTTGTACCAATTAAACATCCCAACTTTATACTTCCTCCCCTCTCACTACACTTTCTAGCATCTGGTAACCTGTATTCTATGCTCTGTCTCTGGGAGATCATTGCTTTTAATATTTATCTCCCACATATGAGTGGGAACATGGGAGATTTGTCTTTCTGTGTTTGCTTGGTCTCACTTTCTCCAGTTCCATCAACATTGTTGCAAATGGCAGTACTCATTCTTTTTGTGGCTATGTAATATTCCACTGTGTATACTTACTACAATTTCTTTATCCACTTACCCATTGATGGACACTTAGGTTAATTCCAAATTTTGGCCATTAGGAATAGTACTGCAACAAGATACAGATTTCTCTTCCTTTGTATATATATCCAGGAGGGGGATTGCTGGATCATATGGTAGTTTTATTTTCAGGTTTTTTTGACAAACCTCTACACTGTTTTCCACAGTTCCACTAACGATGTATGAGAGTTCCCCTTTCTCCATATGCTCTCCAACATTTTTTATTGCTTGTCTTTTTGATAACAGCCATTTTAACTGAGGTAAGATGTATCTTGTAGTTTTGATTTGCATTTTTTCATATACCCATTGGCCATGTGTATATCATCTTTTGAGAAATGTCTATTTAGATACTTTTTCTATTGTTCAATCAGATAATTTGATTTTTTTTTCCTATTGTGTTGTTGGAACGCCTTTAGTCTCTTGTCAGATGAGTAGTTCAAAAATACTTTCTACCACTCTGTGTCCGTTCCTTTTGTTGATTGTTTCCTTTACTGTATTTTAGTTTGCTTTTCCTTTGCTTTTTAGTTTGGTGTGATACCATTTGTCTAATTATGCTTTGGTTGTCTGTATTTGGGGGATTTTACTCAAGAAATTATTGCCCAGATCAATGTCCTGAAGCATTGCTCCAAAGTTATCTCTTAGTAATTCAGAGTTTCAGGTCATAGATTTAAGTCTTTAATCTATTTCAGTTTTTTTTTTTGTATATGGTGAGAGATAAGGGTATAGTTTCATTCTTCTGTACATGGATATCCACTTGGCCCAGCACCATTTATTGAAGATACTCTTGTCTTTTTTTTTTTTCTTAATGTGTTCTTTGCATCTTTGTTGAAGATAATTTTACTATAGATATGTGGATTTACTTCTGGGCTCTCCATTCTGTTCCATTTGTTGACGTGTCTGTTTAGCCAATACCAGGCTGTTTTGGTTACTATAGCTTTGAAGTATAATTTGAAGTCAAGTAATGTGATTCTTCTAGTTTTGTTCTTTTTGCTTGGGATAGATTTGGCTATTCTGGGCCATTTGTGGTTCCATAAAATGTTATTATTATTTTCACTATTTCTGTGAAGACTGTCATTGGTATTTTGATAGATACTGCTTTGAATCTATATATTACTTTGGGTAGTATGATCATTTTAACAATATTGATTCTTCTAATCCAGGGCATGCAATACCTTTACATTTATTTTGTCCTCTTCAATTTCTTTCATCGAAGCTTTATAGTTTTCATTGTAGGAATCTTTTGCTTTTTTGGTTAAGTTAATTCGTAGGTAATTTATTTTATTTGTAGTTACTATAAATGGAATTACTTTCTTTCATTCTTTTTCAGAATATTTGGCATATAGAAATGCTACTGATTTGGGGGTGTTGATTTTGTATCCTGCCATTTTACTGAATTTGTTTAGCAGTTATAATAGGATTTGGGGCTTTTTATTTGTTTTGTGGACTCTTTAGGTTTCTCTTGATATAAGATTGTATCAACTTCAAACAAGGATAATTTGATTTCTTCCTTGGTAATTTAGATGCCATTTATTTCTTTCTCCTGTCTGATTGATAGAGCTAGAACTCCCAGTATTATGCAGAGTAATAGTGGTAAAAGTGGGCATTCTTGTCTTATTCCAAATCTAAGAAGAAAGGCTTTCCATTTTTCCTCATTCAGTGTGATACTAGTGGTGGGTCTGTCATGCATGTTTTATATTATGTCAAGGTAAGTTCCTTGTACACCAGGTTTTTGAGAGTCTTTACCATAAAGGGATGTTAAATTTTACCAAATGCTTCTTCAGCCTCAGTTGAAATGATCATTCTGTTGACATGATGTATTACATTGAAAATTTGCATATATTGGACCATCCTTGCATCATCCCTGGCATGAATCCCACTTCATCACGATGAATAATCTTTTTAATGTGTTATTGAATTTAGTTTGCTATTGTTTTGATTTATGCATCTATGTTCATCAGAAATATTGCCCTATCATTTTCTTCTTTTTTGTTTCTGGTTTTGGTATCAGGATGATGTAGGCCTTGTAAAAGTTGGGTGTGGGAGTATTCCCTCTTTCTCAATATTTGGAATAGTTTAAGTAGCATTGGTATTAGTTCTTTTAGTGTTTGATAGTGAAGCCATTGGGCCATAGGCTTTTCTTTGATATGAGAGTTTATTACTGCTTCTATCTCATTCCTTTTTTTTTTTTTTTTTGGTTTATTCAAGTTTTGGATTTTTTCCTGGTTCATTCTAGGTACGTTTATGCATCTTGGTAGGAATTTATCTGTTTCTTCTAGGTTTTCCAATTGTTTGTTATATATGTATAGTTGTTCATATTAGTTTCTAATGATACTTTGGATGTTTGCAGTATCAGTTGGAATGTCTCCTCTTTCATCTCTGATTCTATTTATTTTGTTCTTTTTTCTTTTTTTTTTTTTTCTTAGTCTGACTAAAAGTGTATCCAATTTCATTATCTTTTCAAAGAATCAACTTTTTTGCCTTGACCTTTTGTATTATTTTTGGTTTGTTTCAGTTCCATTTTTTTATTTTTTAAAAATTCTGTTTAATTTGGGGGTATAAAGAAATAGGTTACAATGTCTGCATTTGTTAGGTAGAGTCCCTCTTTGTATCAGTTCCATTTATTTTTACTCTGATATTTATTGTTTCTTTTTCTTCTACTTATTTTGGCTGTGGTTTCCTTTTGTTTTTCTAGTCCTTTGTGATGAATCATTAGGTTATTTATTTCATGCTTTTCTACTTTGTTGATATATCACCTACGGCTATAACATTTCTCTTATTACTACTTTTGCTATTCCTATTGATTTGTATATGTTTTGCTTTCATGTTCATTTGTTTTGAGAAAAAAAATTTTTTTTTAATTTTCTTCTTAACTTCTTCATTGACCTATGGTCATTCAGGAGCAGATAGTTTTAATTTCTATGTGTTTTTGTATTTTCCAGTGTTCCTTTTGATATTGATTTCTAGTTTTATTCCACTATGTTCAGATAAAATACTTGGTATGTGTAAGGATGGTCAATCCTTATGGTGAAATAATAGAAATACTATTAATTCGTAGTATTTTAATAAGTCATAAAATCTCTCTGCCTACTTTCTTTCTCTTGCCAGCACCCCATCCACGACTTTTGTGGCTATCTGTCCATTGAGGAACCCAACAGACCAAAAGGAAATGTAAATTACAACTCCTTTGTCTTTTAGAATATGTTCCCTTAAGTCTCAGTGATTCTTAAGTGTCCCTGATAGATCAACAGTCAGGCCTAAGGATTGGAAACACCTGGAAAAATATCTGTCTGCCACCTTGCCTAAGGAAAAAGGGACACAGCATTCATATTCACAAAACCTTGTGAATTTGACTGTAATTACCTCCCCCACCTTAAATTCAGCTAACCAATGGATCTCAGGGCTGATAGTCTTCCTTTCTTTATTTGGGATGCCAGCAATTCTCTAGCTCCTTTTCTCTCATTCCTGTTCCTTTTCTCTCTCTTCCCCAATCCTCCCCCCCCTCACTCCCTGTTCTCTGCTCTCTTCTCTCTGTTTCTCATCTCTTGTCTCACCACCCTCTTTCCTTTGTCTAACATAAAATAAAATTATACTTTTATATTCTAATCTTGACCTAGAGAAATTCTTTTCTTGTCCTGTGAGCAGCAGCTCCTGAGCATTTCTAAACCTGTCAACTGAGCATTTCCAAACCTATAAGTATGACTCCAATTTTTTTTTTTTTAAATTTTCTGGGACTTGTTTTATGGCCTAACATATGGCCTATCCTTGAGAAGTATCCAATATCTGACAAAAAGAATATGTATTCTGCAGCTATTATATGAAACCTGTAAATATCTATTAGGTCCATTTGATTTATAGTGTAAGCTAAGTCCAATGCTTTTTTTGTTGTTGTTGATTTTATGTCAGGATGATCTGTCCAATGCTATAAGTGTAGTGCTGAGGTCAACAACAGTTATGGTATTGGTGTCTATTTCTCTCTTAACTCTTATAATATTTGCCTTATATATCTGGGTACTCCAGTGTTGGGTGCATATATGTTTAGAACTATTATATCCTCTTGCTGAATCAAATCCTTTATCATTATATAAAGAACTTCTTTGTCTCTTTTAATATTGTTACTATAATCTTTCCTCTTATTACTGCTTTTTCTGTAACCCATAGGATATGTGTTGGGTGCATATATAATTAGAATTGTTATATACTCTTGACTCCTTTATCATTATATAATGACCTTATTTGTCTCTTTGTACAGTTTTTGTTTTGAAATCTATTTTATCTGATAGAAATATAGCTACTTCTGCTCTTTTGGTTTCTATTTGCATGGAATATCTTTCTCAATCCTTTTATTTTCAGTCTATGTGTGTCTTTATGGGTGAAGAATGTTTCTTGCAGACAACATATGATTGGCTTGTTTTGTTATCCATTTAGCCACTCGGTCTTTTGATTGGAGAGTTTAGTTCATTTATATTCAATATTATTATCAATAGGTAAGGACTTACTACTATCATGTTATTATTTAATTTCTGGTTGTCATGCAGTCCTCTCTTTCTTACGTACTTACTGTCTTCCCTTGTTAAAAGTGATTTGCTCTGGTAGCATGTTTTAATTTTTTGATTTTAATTTTTTCATATCTTTTGTAAGATTGTTTGATTTGAGGTTATTACGGTCAGAGTTAAGAACCAATTCTCTGGCTGGGTTTAGAACTTAGACATTGAACATGCTTCAGTCTCAGTCTGTAACCATGTTCATGGTTCTGTCTATGAGCAGCATTAGGTATATGCTGTGGTCAGAATATCCTTAAATTTTGTGAAAGATTTGGTTTCACTTCTTGGCCATGATTAAGACACAGTCTTGGGCCAAGGTAAGAGCCTGGCCCCTGTACATGTTTTTGTATCTCTATGAGGTCAAGTTTAGTATTTGTTTTGTTGCCAAAGTTGGGGTCATTTTCTGGTTAGTGCTAAGTCTGTGGAAATTGTAGCTGGGTTGGTTTCTAAGATCAGATCTCAGGCTGTGACAGAGTTAGAGCTTCAGTCTGTGGTCAGGGTTAGAGCTCAATTAGTATCTATGCTGAGCATTCATTTTGTGGTCAGTGTAGGATGTTAAGTATATCCCAGAGTTAGGTCACAGTCTGTAGCTTAGTTTAGAGATTCAGCCTGGGGAGAGATTCATCAGGGGCCAGTCTGATGTTAGGTTGGAGCTCTGTATTACGAATTAAGAACTTATTCAGTGGCCATACTTAAAGTTCAATAGGAAATCAGGGTTAGCGATTTAGGCTGGCACCAATCATAGGTACTTACTAGGCACCAAGACATAGGCAGTATGTGACAAGGCCTAGGATCAATTTAATCAGGGTTAAAAACTTGGAGTGCAGCCAGAAAAAGTCTCAATTTATGGATAGAATTAAAGTCTTCCTCCGTGGCTAGGGTTAAGGGCTTGGTCTTCAAGTCCAAAGTTAGGAGCTCAGGCTACCTCTTTAGTTAGATGTTTGGCTGGTGGTCAGAGTTAAACACAGACCTGCAGTCAGTTTTGGCAGGTTGGTCTATGACCAGGCTTAAGAAACCTGCTTCTCAGACTGTGGTAAGAGATAGTGGTTATTAATTATCTCAATAAGGTTGTCATAAAAAGATTTTTAAAAGTTGATTCCTACAAATGAAATATAGGCATGATATAGGGAAGGAGTCATGAAGACAGGCTAACTACTGAATCAGAACTAGTAACATCCATGGTGACTTTCATGCTTAAGAGAGGCAGGGCAGACACATAAGACTGAACAGAAATGAAAGAACTGATGCATAAGGAACTGGTATCAGGGAAATAGATGCATGCTTCCTGAAGAAGAGAAATTTTTATAAGTTCTCTGAGTGGGATTAGTGCAAGTTGAAAAAATTTTAAAGGATGGAAACTCCCATTTATTTACTTCCTCCACCATGTTCTTTGTGCCAGCAGTAGACTTTCCTGAGCACCATTTCTAAACTGTTTCCCACCTTCCCCCATGCTACATTGATCTCCATCATATCACACTCACTATATGCTAAATAAATGTCTATGAAATGCATATTTGTTTTCACTGAGACTTCATGACAGTCCTATGTGGTGTTATTAATCCCAATTTTACAGATGAGGAAACCAGTTAAGCTAATTAAAATCTTTTTTTCTGAATCAAAAGTTTAAATTTATTATATCTCAAAGAATAACCAATATAATTAAAATATGTACCTATATTATCAACACAGTTTTGCCATCTTAACAGTAGCTTGTTTATGCCAGCAGTGAAGAAGCCTGGAGAGTGAATGGCAATGAAATCGCAAAAGGAATTTTCCATAACTTGTTGAGCATTGAATATTTTTCCTTATGAGAAGTGGTCCAAAGCCTGGAAGAAGTTAAGTGGTAGTAAATGGGTCTGGTGGATACCGTGAATTATAGAGAATTTTCAAGTCCAACTTCTGTAGCTTAAGCAGTGTGGATTGTGCGACAGTATTATCTTGTAAGAGAATTAACCTGTCTCTACTGACAAGCTGGTTAATCATAACAATCCTCATCATGTTGTCCATTTGGTTGCAATAGACATCCATTGTAATCGATTGAACAGGCTTCATGAAGCCATAGTAGGTAATACCAACTCTGGACCACCAAACAGACATCATTAGCTTTTCTTGATGAATATTTGGGTTTAGACTGCTTCAGTGCTTTATCTTTACCCAACCAATGTGCTGAACACTTACAATTGTGAAAAAGAATTTATTTTTCATCACACATAACAATGTGGCATAGAAATGGCCTTTGTGTTGTGACAACATAGAAAGGCAAGCTTTGGGATTATTTATATTCTGACTCTCATTTAATTCATGAGGAACCCATCTATCCAGCTTCTTGCCTGTTTGTTTCAAATGCTGCAATGTTACTACATGGTAACATCACATCTTGCTGCTATTTTATCTGTAGGTTGGGATGGATTCACTTCCACTACAGATTTTAGTTCATCGTTGTCCGCCTTGGTCTCAGATGACCCACATGGCTTCTTTTTAAAAATTATCTACCTTGGTCTCAGATCACCCACATGGCTCTCAAACCATCAATGTATTGTGCATTCATTAGCTACATCCTTTCCAGACACTTTATTGATATTTTGAGCTGTGTGTGGTGCATTGATCCCATAATGGAATTTATATTCAAAAATAATGTGAATTTTTCAGCTTGGAGCCTATAGCTCAAGTGGCTAAGGCACCAGCCACATATACCAGAGCTGGTCAGTTCGAATCTAGCCCGGGCCTGCCAAACAACAATAACAACTACAGCCAGAAAGAAAAAAAAAAGCCGGGCTTTGTGGTGAGCGCCTGTAGTCCCAGTTACTTGGGAGGCTGAGGCAAGAGAATTGCTTAAGCCCAGGAGTTGGAGGTTGCTGTGAGCTATGATGCCATGGCACTCTACCCAGGTCGACAGCTTCAGGCTCTGTCTCAAAAAAAAAAAAAAATATGAATTTTTTATTTATCCATGGTTTCACAATTATCACTCTAAAAATTTTTTTTGAAAGATAATCACAAGCCAAAATGTGTGTTTAAAAGAATGAGGATGTGGGCAGCACCTGTGCTCAGTGGGTAGGGTGCTGGCCCCATATACTGAGGGTGGCAGGATTGAACCCGGCCCTGGCCAGCTAAAATAGCAGTGATAACTGCAACAACAACAAAAAAATAGCCAGGCATTGTGGTAGGCGCGAGAATCGCTTAAACCCAACAGTTGGAGGTTGCTATGAGCTGTGACGTCACAGAACTCTACTGAGGGCAACAAAAGTGAGACTCTGTCTCAAAAAAAAAAAAAAAAACAAAAAAAACGAAAGAAAGAAACTAACGAGTATTTACAGGCAGTATAAAATCCAAGAAGTGTCAAAGGGAAATGTCAGAGATATCAATTGTCAATCTTAGTACTTAAGAAAATCAGACATATTTTACTTAATAACCTAATACAAGTCTGCTTGCTATGTTTAATATTAACTTATTTTAAATACATAGCTTAGAAAACATTTAATAACAATGAATTACGTATGTTTTTAGTGGGAAATTACATTGACATTTGAGAAGGAAATATTCCTTACTGTTCCAAACCAGACACAGCTACTTGATTCAAGTGACTACCAATACTTAGGCAGAGGGAACTACTTCTTATAGAAATTGCTCTTAACAAACAAATTGTTTGTTTTCTAATTTGCCTTTTTCTTTCTGTCTTTCTTTCCCCCCCCCTTTGACCTTTCCCCCAATCTTTGTTTAAAAAAATTCGGGTTAATAAGAGGGTACATATGGTTAAAGTCACATTGTTTGCATATATAAGGTTAAAGTCTGAGTTGTAGTTGAGTCCTTCACCTTTGAAAGGGGTCAGGCACTGTGCCTCACACTTGGAATACTAGCCCTCTGGGATGCCAAAGTGAGAAAACTACTTAAGTTCAGAAGTTCAAGACCAACTTGGACCTGTAGGACCCTATCTCTACTAAAAATATAAAAATTAGCTGAGCATGGTGGCAGGTGCCTGTAGTCTCAGCTACTCAGGAGGCTGAGGCAAGAGGATTGCTTGAACTCAGGAGTTTGAGGTTGCTGTGAGCTGGGGCACTCTAGTTTGGGCAACAGAGTGAGACTCTGTCAAAAAAGAAAAAAAAAAACAGACTTGAAAGGGTCACACGTAGTAAATGCAGAGCTAGGTTTTGAATCTTGTTTATTATTATTTATTATTATTATTATTAAATGATATCTTTGTACATTGATGCATTTATGGGGTTCAGTGTACTGCTTTGATATACAATGTGAAATGCTTACATTGAACTAAGTTATCCATCAATCACAATTATACTCATTTCTTAATACCGTATATACTGGAGTATAAGCTGAGTTTTTTCGGCACAAAATTTGTGCCGAAAAACCCAAACTCGGCTTATACTCGGGTCATACAGGTTATTTGATTCGGTGCACGCAGACCTAATCAAATGTACGTAGTCTCCAGTTGTCTTCTGCCGTCTGCTTGAGGGAGTGGTGCTTCAGCTCAGTCCACAAGTCCCGGCTGAGCTGAAGAGGTAGGCCGCTGAACTGAACTGTATTCCACTGAACTATTTAACCCTCAATATTTAATGGCACATTAAATTAAGTGAAAACCCCATTTAAGGCAGCAAAGT
>CAUYPK010047394.1:0-12336 GCA_963574355.1 Loris lydekkerianus | reverse complement strand
ATATGATATTGGCTGTGGGTTTGCTGTAGATGGCCTCTGTCAGTTTAAGAAATGTCCCTTCTATACCAATTTTCTTAACTGTTCTGATCATGAACGGATGCTGGATATTATCAAAAGCTTTTTCTGCATTGATTGAGAGAAACATGTGGTCTTCGTTTTTTAATTTGTTTATGTGCTGAAATACATTTATAGATTTACATATATTGAACCAGCCTTAAGACCCTGGGATAAAACTGACTTGGTCATGATGTATAATTTGTTTGATGTGTTGTTGGTTTTTGTTCATTAGGATCTTGTTGAATATTTTTGCATCTATGTTCATTAGTGATATTGGTCTATAATTTTCTTTTCTTGTTGGGTCTTTTCCTGGTTTGTGGATCAGGGTAATGTTTGCTTCATAGAACATGTGGGGTAGTCTTCCTTCTTTTTCTACCTTTTGGAACAGGTTGAGTAATCTAGGTACTAATTCCTATTTAAAGGTTTGGTAGAATTCTGATGTGAAACCATCTGGTCCCGGGCTTTTCTTTTTAGGGAGGTTTTGTATGGTTGATGGTATTTCCGAAATTGATATGGGCCTGTTCAACATTTCCACATGATTCTGGCTAAGTCTTGGAAGGTGACATGCTTCTAAGTATCAGTCAATTTGTTCAGATTTTCATATTTATGATAATAAAGTTTCTTGTTATATTCGTTAAGGATTTTTTGGATTTCTGAGAAGTCTGTTGTTATTTCGTCTTTGTTATTTCTGATTGATGAGAATAGAGATTTTACTCTTTTTTTTCTGAATAGGTTTGCCAAAGGTTTATCTATTTTATTGATCTTTTCAAAAAACCAGCTTTTTGATTTATTGATCTGTTGTATTATTTTTTTGTTTTCAACTTCATTTAATTCTGCTCTAATTTTGGTTATTTCTTTTCTTCTACTGGGTTTGAGGTTGGAATGTTCTTCCTTTTCCAGTTGCTTGAGATGTCCCATTAAGTTGTTAACTTCCTCTCTTTCTGTTCTCTTGAGGAAGGCTTGCAGTGCTATAAATTTCCCTCTTAGAACTGCCTTTGCTGTGTCCCAGAGGTTCTGATAGTTCGTGTCTTGATTATTGTTGTGTTCCAAAAATTTCTTGTTTTTGTATGAGTATGCAGATTCCTGTTTATTGTTATTTTGTTCCAAAAATTGGCAATTTCTTTCTTTTTTTGTATGAGTATGCAGATTCAAGTTGTTACTCAGTTCAAGTTTTATTCCATGGTGGTCCAAGAAGATGCATGGATTAATTTCTATTCCTTTAAATTTACTGAGGTTAGACTTGTGACCTAAAATGTGATCGATTTTGGAGTAAGTTCCGTGGGCTGATGAGAAGTATGTGTATTCAGTTTTTTTGGGATGAAATGTTCTTCAGATGTCTGCTAAATCCAAATGTTGGATGGTTAGGTTTAAATCTAAAATTTCTTTGCTCCTTCTTATTGGAGGATCTATCCAACACTGCCAAAGGAGTGTTGAAATCTCTGACTATTATGGATCTGGAGGAAATCAAGTTGCTCATGTCTGTTAGAGTTTCTCTTATAAATTGAGGTCCATTCTGGTTGGGTGCATAGATATTAATAACTGAAATCTCATCATATTATTACCCTTAACAAATATGAAGTGACCATTCTTGTCCTTCCTTACTTTTGTTGGTTTAAAGCCTATTGTATCTGCAAATAAAATTATGACACCTGCTTTTTTCTGATTACCATTTGCCTGAAATATGGATGACCATCCTTTTACCCTGAGCCTGTATTTGTCTTTTAAGCTAAGATGTGACTCTAGTATGCAGCAAATATCTGGCCTGAGTTTTTGTATCCAGCCAGCTAACCTATGCCTCTTTAGAGGATGGTTTAAGCCTTTCACATTAATGGAGAATATTGATAAGTCTGGTGAAGTTTTGAGTATCAAGTTTTTCAAAAATCCAATGAACATTTTTAATCCTTTCACCAGTGTGGAAGTTGGAGTTTGATCCAAAGTTTCTGAGTGAGTTTACTTTAGTGGTATAGGATTGAGTTGGTCATTATGAAGGATAGGTCTGAGAATATCCTGAAGAGCTGGTTTGGTTATGAAAAATTTCTTCAACATATGAATGTTATTAAAGTATTTAATTTGTCCATCATAAATGAAACTCAGTTTAGCTGGATATAAGATCTGGGATTGAAAGTTATTTTGCTCTAGGAGATTAAAAGTCAATGACCACCCCCTTCTGGCTTGAAAAGTTTGAGCAGAGAGATCTGCAGTCATTCTAACATTCTTCTCTTTGTATGTAATGGCTTTCTTTTGCTTGGCAGTTTTGAGAATTTTCTCCTTCATATCAACTTTAGTGAAGTTAATTCTAATATGCCTGGGGGATGTCTAATTGGGGTTGAGTCGTGCTGGGGTTCTGAACCTGTCTGTTATCTAAATTTCAGAATCTGTAGGCATGTCTGGAAAATTCTCTTTCATAATTTCATGCAGAAGGGCCTCTGTGCCCAGCGAGGCCACTTCATTTGTTTCAGGAATTCCAATGATTCATATATTGGCCTTTTTCAAATTATCCCAGTGCTCTCTGAGAGAATGATCCATGCTCTCCATTTCTCTTCCTCTTTGAGTATTTGGGACTGCCTTTGCAGTATCCCAGAGGTTGTGGTAATTCGTGTCTTGATTATTGTTATGTTCCAAAAATTTGGTGATTTTCTTCTTAATCTTGTCTATAACCCATCTATCCCTCAGCATAAGGTTGTTTAGCTTCCATGTTTTTGTGTGGGTATGCAGGTTCCTGTTGTTATTGAGTTCAACTTTTATTCCATGATGGTCTGAGAAGATGCAAGGAATAATTTTTATTTTTTTAAATTTGCTGAGGTTAGATTTGTGGCCTAGGATGTGGTCGATTTTTGAGTATGTTCCATGGGCTGATTAGAAGAATGTGTATTCAGTTTTGTTGAAATGAAATGTTCTGTAGATGTTTGTTATGTCCAGATGTTGAATTATTAAGTTTAAATTTAAAGTTTCTTTGCTTAGCTTCTTTTTGGAGGATCTATCCAGCACTGCTAAAAGGGTGTTAAAATCTCCAACTACTATGGAACTGGAGGAAATCAAGTTGCTCTTGTCTGTTAGAGTTTCTCTTATAAATTGAGGTGCATTCTGGTTGGGTGCATAAATATTAACGTATGAAATCTCATCATATTGAGTATTACCTTTAACAAATATGAAGTGTCCATCCTTATCCTTCCTTATTTTGGTTGGTTTAAAGCCTATTCCATCTGCAAATAGGATTGCAATGCCAGCTTCTTTTCTACTTTCCATTTGGCTAGAGTATAGATGCTCATCCCTTCACCTTGAGTCTATATTTGTCTTTTAATGTAAGATGCAATTCTTGTATGCAGTAGATATCTGGCTTGAGTTTTTGTATCCAGTCAAAACCAGTTAGAGGACAATTTAAACCATTCACATTAATTGAGACTATTGATAAGGCTTTCAAGTGTCCCGTGGACATTTTTAATCCTTTTGCGACTGTGGATGTTGAAATTTGCTAAAAATTTTCTGGGTGGGTTTATTTTTGTGGTGGAGGGTTATGCTGGTCTTTATGAAGGATAGGTGTAAGAATATCTTTGAGAGCTGGCTTAGTTATGGCAAATTTCTTCAACATGTGAATGTTGTTAAAGTATTTAATTTCTCCATCATAAATGAAACTCAGTTTAGCTGGGTACAGGATCCTGGGTTGAAAGCTTTTTTGTTTTAGGAGATTAAAAGTCAATGACAATCCTCTTCTATCTTGAAAGTTTTCAGCAGAGAGATAGCAGTTATTCTAATATTCTTGCCCTTGTAGGTGATGGTTTTCTTTCATCTGGCTGCTTTCAGAAGTTTCTCCTTCATATTAACTTTAGTGAAATTGATTATGATGTGTCTTATTTGGGGGATGGGGATGTGTTATGTGCGTTGAGTTGTGCTAGAGTTTTGAAACTGTCTGCTATCTGAATTTCAGAATCTCTTGGCATGTCTGAAAAGTTCTCCTTCATAATCTCATAGAGAAGAGACTCTATGCCTTGTAAAGCTACTTCGTTGCTTTTGGGGATCCCTATAAGACGAATATTGGTTTTCTTCTAATTATCCCAGAGTTCTCTGTGACAGTGATCTGTTTTTGCCCTCCATTTCTCTTCCTCTTTGAGAGTTTGGGAGCATTCGAAAGCTTTGTCTTCAATGTCAGAAATCCTTTCTTCTGCTTGGTCCATTCTGTTACTGAGGAATTCTACTGTGTTTCTCACATATTTGAGGGCTGCAACTTTTTGTCCCAATGTGTCAAAATCTTTGGTCATTTTGTCTTTGAATTTGTTGAATTCTTGAGATATCTTTTGGGTTACTGCTTTATATTCTAATTTGATCTTATTTGCTATCCAGATTCTCAATTTGATTTCTGGCATCACACTATTTGTTTGTGCATGGGATCTTGTGCTGTGTCTGCCCCATTGATCCTTGGGGGAGTTGGTCTACTCTGATTATTCATATTGCCAGAGTTTTTCTGTTGATTTCCCCTCATGATTGTTTTTCTCCGCTGCCTCTGGCAGTCCTCGGAGTTGGGGAGGTGTCTCTCCAAGATTAGATCCCAGCGGGATCACTCTATTGTTGCTGGATCTTTGTAGGGAGTGACCCTGTGTAGTTCCTCTGTAGTTCCATCCCCAGCCACAGATTTCTGATTGTGGAAGCAGCTTCTGGAGTGTGACACCCTCAGATCTAGCTATAGGATGGGAGGTGGTGTGCACGTGGCTACCAGAGTCCATGGCTAGACGAGTGAGCCAGTGTGGAGGCAGGGAGGGTTCAGGAGAGAAGATACAGGCTCCCACAGTTCCTGGTCAGGGCATGAGGAGGCCCGGTGGGCACGGGTTGTGGTTTGGGTGGTGGTGCAGCTCCTATGGAGGTCTGGGCAGTGCCAATCCAAGGAGTTTGAGGTTGCTATGAGCTGTGATGCTATGGCACTCTACCCAGGGCAACAGCCCAAGGCTCCAGTGTGCCAAAACTGGTCTCACTCTGCCCCTTAGGGTTAAGCTGCAAGGTAGCTCAGTTCCCGTTTTTAGGCTGCTCAGTCAGTAGGTTACTAGCTCCTGCCCGATCTTTGCTCTGCGACCCTGAGGGCAGCGCCTGCTGGGGCAGTTCTCTCACAGTGGCTCCCTGAGCCCCACAATCAAACACTATTAGCTCTGTCTGGCTCAGCGGCTTAGTCTGGGGCCCTAGACAATGCCCAAAGTTCTTCGCACTCCTGCTCAAGCTCTCCCCAAGGCAGTTCAACTGAGTGCTAAGTCCAAAAACACCAAAACCGTTCACAGGTAAGGCCTTTCCAGTTTGCAGTCTCACTGCTGCTTGTACTTACAGCTGCCGGAGGGATTTGGTCAATGGAATACACGCAACCACTTGCCAGTTTTCCACTTTTTTTGTCCTCCTCTTGGGGTCCAGAAGTCCCTTGCTGACTCCCTGTATCCTCAAAGGGATGATTATAGGCAGATCCCACCATCCAGAGATGCCTGGAGTCTTATCTCCTCAGACTCACCATGCCCTGTTACAGAGAAGCTGTTACTCAGCTGCCATCTTGGATTGTTCTCCTCTACTTTAATCCATCTAAGACTTTTTTAAAGTAAAATTTTGAGTATCCTTAACCTTTAAAAATAGAGTGGGAGCATCAAGATTATGGACTATAAGCAGCCTGCTCATGCCATTCTCTTGGATGAATCAAAAACTGGAAAAGGAGGCCCATGTACAGATGGATCTTTTTGGATAGAGCACAGTAAGTCATCAGGGAACTGACAAGAGCCACTCAGAGTGAAGGAAACGGGATGGGGAGCACCACTTGCTAAGATTGAAAGGCAACTTTGGGAAACCGCTACACATGGGGAAGGGTTAAAGAGAGTACCCCGGTGCTCTATACTCTTTGTGCAGACTCTGTAACTCAAGCTGCGGGGTGGGACCCATTATCACTGCTACAAGCCTCCAGACTGATAAGAGAGCTGCGTGGAGACTGTACAGGAAAGCTGCACTGCAGAGTGGGTTCAGCAGCTTTCCACTGTTTTTGTGTGAGGAGAGAGCCTAAGCCATCCAGCAGCCCAATCCCCACAGCCCTGTACACTAACCAGTACAGCAAGATCCCTAGCACCTAGTGCTTTTTTATGAAGGCCCACAAACCTGCAGGCCCATGCCTTGTAGTGGGCCATACCCAATTCCCTTCATGTATACCCAAGCCGATTGGCACACTATATGTCAGGCCATATGATTTGGGTGAATGTTGGGATTGCACCTATAGTTCATATTGCAAGGGTACATGTTGGACCTATTAAGTATAGAGTATAAATGTTTTAACACAATAATTAAGTAAACAAGATGAGGTATATATTACCCAGTGTGATGTAAGTGTTCCTAATTCTATATGAAATCAGCACATTGTATTCCATAAATGCATTAATGTATACATAATCTATGTGTTTACGATTTAATAAAAAAACCTCAAAAAAATAAAAAAATGGGTAAAAGGGGGTATGAGCCTGCACTGTACAGTCATGAACAGAAATGAAAGAAAAACATCAAAAACCTATGGTCCCCTTTTTGGGGTGGGGACACAATTATATGAGGGACTTTATCTAATAAATGCAATCAGTGTAACTTGGTTCTTTGTACCCTTAATAAATCCCCAACTATAAAACAGACAATAACAACAAAACTATGGCACTTAGAGTCATGTTGACAATAGGAATCTTTTCTCTTCTTTAAAAAAAGAGTACTTCTATATAGTAACGTTTCCGTATCTATATCTGAATATCATAAACCACATTGCTGACTTCAGTATTTGTTTGGCTTTTTAAAAAAATCCATCTCAGTCTCTACTATAAAATTGAAAACTCGATATGGCATGTGTGTGGAAAGAGTGAGTACTTCTGAAATATGGAAAATGTATTTTTAATTTACAAATATGTGTACATGTCATCATATGTGTGTACATAAGGTCTGTTTTACTACTGTGTAATCAATATTGACAGATTCTATAATTATCAAATGTGAAAAATAGATTTTTTTATATCTGAAATAAATTGTATTTGTTCACACTGGTCGAATAAATATTCCATATATTATAATATCATTTAAATAAAAAGTTATATACATATTTATAGTATTTTTGTATGGATTGAAGGCTGAGATGGTTAATCAAATCATTTTGAAAAAAAGATATCTATCTGTTTAAAAATAGAGCCAAATTATCCAGTTTACACCTGAACAGCATCTTAGAACTCTTTTTATTTTTATAATCAGAAACTTGTATTTGTACAAATAATGTATACATTACTTGTAAAAATGTTCTTATAAATATTTGAATTCTAAATGCTGAATCACAATTCCTACTGAATGTAACCATTGGTCTCCATACCTTTTTCAATAATTGACAATGGGGTAGATTTCTAAGTTAAGGCTTATAATGCAGTTATGTAAAGTTTTGAATCTGTTCAGTGGGAATTTCTTTGAGTTGGAGATTGACTTTACTTGCCACTTGCACATTTAGTCAAAAATTTGCTTAAGTTTCTGATTTTTAAATGTGTTAAAATCATACAATAGATTTTGTTTTCACAATATTTCAAATACAGAAAAGAACGCTTGGAATTCTATCCATTTTTAACCTGTTCAACATTTACAGAAGAATTTGTGTCTCTCAGAGACACTGAATTTGAGTATTAAGACTAATAAAAAAGTTTGCCTTTCAGCTGCAGTTTTTTATTGTCTGTTTTTCATTGTAAAAATATAAATCTTCACCCGGGAAGATGATTTCTTCTACCTTGTAATCATGAGATGTTTGCCTTAAATACATAGTCCTGAGCTTCTCAGCCTTCATTCCGTCCTCTCACAGTTCATACGAACATTTATTACATGTCCACCACTACATCCTTCTGTAATCCTGCAGCCACTCAAAGCATGACAAAGCATTGTAAGTAGGCATCTAAAAGGAATATGCCGTTAGGAAACAAATCCCAGGAGGTGCTGACACAACCCTACCATACCTCTTCATGTAGTTTTCACTCGCAAACTCTAATGACTAAAAACCATAACCTCTGAGTCCTCAAATCTAGTCCTCAAAGTGTTTTTGACACTTCGCAGGTTTCAATAAATATTGTTAAGTGAATAAATAAATGAATGAGCTATTATGAACCTATACAAGAAAATAAACAATTGAGGTAGAGCAGGTCCCCCTTATGATATTCAGAAAGTGAGGCTGGTGGCTAGCCAAGAAAAATAGCAGTTTTTCTTTTTCCCCACCAACCTACCCAACACTGGTCCTGGAGAATAAGAAATGCACCATGCATGATAAGGTAGGACAAAAACATTACAGTCGTTATTCATGTTTTTCCTCCCATAAACCTTAAACTAGTCCCCTCAGAAGCTTAGGTGAAGTATGTTCAATTTTTATTTATTTATTTATTTGCATGTCCTAAAGGTAGGCCTTAGGGGGCTTTAAAAAAGAATTATCAACATTTTCTTTTTATTTTTATTCTAGTTCAAAGTGTTCTTTTCAATAGAAGAAAAGGTTAATTTTAAAGAAAAGATGCACAGTAAAACATGGTAAAAGGGTTTCTATCCAATGTCAAATAACAGGGGTAGCTTGGGTTTTCTTCAGATTAGAGCTGCATGAGAGGCTCTAACTTTTTCTTAAGGCACCTGATTTACAAGGGGAAAAAAAGTCTCAAAGTTCTCTTTTCTTTAGCCCCTGAAAATCAATAGCTCTTCAAGTGAGGATAGTGAAAAGAAAAGGTAAATCAGGTAGAAAAGAACCAGAGGCTCTTTTGGCAGCTGCTATTCCATTCATCCTTGTCCTTTTTTCTGTTAAACCAACAGATTTCAAAGTCAGGCCTTTGGCAAAGTTGTCTCCCTAACTCTCTCTGAGGTGGAAATCACTGATTGTTTACTTTCATTTACCAGCTTTCCTAAGCTATGGCTTTGCATTCATTTGAAAATAAAATATCAAGGCATTAAACCTATTATTTTTATATGATGTTGAAATAGAAGCTTCTTATATGAATCAGAAAAGTTATTTAAGTTGACTGAAGACCATATTGTCCTCTAGACTACTAAATATCGTAATTATTTTCCATCTGAAATCATACTGAGTTATACTATTTACTGACTTTCCTAAAAATAATGTAGGAGATATATACTGAGTCTTTTATTGAAATAAAAATTTTTTTTAAAATCTGGCTCCCAAATCCTTACATTATCTCTATTTGTAAATGACTCCTTCTTTCTGCCATGGTCATTTCCAGATAGCATTTCAACAGAGCTTGTACAAAGAGAAAAAACTCTAGATGACGATATGCTTTGTTGCCATGTGTTCTCCAGATAAGTTTCCCTGGTGATTTAGGTGAGATTTGATAGATCTTTTTTTGTGTGTGTTTGTTTGTGTAGAAATAAACCTAAACTTAGTCTGAGATCACTAAAATTAGGCCAAAATTTTTTTTATTGCATTCTTATTGTATACCTATGGAAAATAAATCTAAGAGCAAGTTTGCAAGAGTTATTTGCTGGTATCTACCTTATAAGTGTTCTAATCGGTCTATCTTAGTTTTCTTTTGGAGGTGGAAAATCTAGAAAGATATAATTTCTAACACATCTTAACATGTCATTGTGTGGTAGAAAGTTAAAATACCAAGAATGGAAGGGGAGAATTCATTCTCCTAGCATAATCCCCCCTCTCTGTAAAATGTCTGTAACTCAGATATCACAGATATTGAATTGTTTTCCTTGAGAGAGGATTGAGTGGTGGTCAGATTAAAGAAGTAGAGAGGAATCTGGAGATACTATCAGTTTCCCTGGGTTATATTTGTTCATACATTTTGTGGTGAGTTATGATGGTGCATTGAATTTCACTTTGTGAAGTTAAAGAAATGTGTGTATGTTTGCAAATGACAGCGTGGGGAAAGCAAACATGGCCACGATGATGGTAAGAGATGCCCATTAGACAGAGAAGCTGCTTTTGTGGTGGCTAGGTGCACACAGGGGAGACATCTGGACTGCATATTATTTATTTTTATTTATATTTATTATATACATGTATTTATTTATATTTATTATTAGCTTTTTCCTGTGCCTTGTAGAATTGTTATGAATATTAAGTAATCTTCCTCTGTAAAACTTGTTTACCACTCAGTCGCACCCAATGTTTGTCTATGAATTTCATTGCTGTTTACTCAATGTACTATGCATTTTGAACTCCTTGTTTTGTGTTATAAGTATTGCATTTCCACTTCCTGCCTTTTACTTTCCCCCCATTACATATATCTATCTTACACTTATTGATGATGATATTGATGATGATGTTGATACTGAGGAGGGACTCTGGCCACAATAAACATCAGATCTTAAAACCAAACTCGAAGTCATATTTTGAGGTGGTGAAACATGCGGACAATGGCTTGGCGGATCTCCTTAGTCTTGGCACTATAAATGAGAGGGTTGAGCACAGGAGGCACAAAGAGGTAGACATTAGACATGAGGACATGTATGTAGCGTGGGGCATGCTTCCCAAAACGGTGCACTGTGGAGACCCCAATCATTGGTACATAAAATGCAAGTACAGCCAGGATATGTGACACACATGTGTTGAGAGCTTTGAGGCGTTCCTCACGGGAAGCAATGGCCATGATCGAGCACAGAATCAACACATAGGAGAGGCAGATAAAGAGCAAATCCATGCCAAAGGTGGATACAAGCACAAAGAGTCCATAGATGCTGTTGATAGTAATATCAGAACAAGCAAGCTTCATCATGTCTGGGTGGAGGCAGTAGGAGTGGGAAAGAACATTGGATCTGCAGATAGGCAGCCTTTTGATAAGGAAGGGAAGAGGAAAGAGGGTGATGAAGCTCCGGGCAGTCACAGCTAAACCCAATCCAGCAATGACTTTATTGGTGAGCACAGTGGCATAGCGCAAGGGATCACAAATAGCCACATAGCGGTCAAAACTCATGGCCAGCAAAATACCCGACTCCATCATGGAGAAGGAGTGAATGAGAAACATCTGGATTAGGCAGGCATCAAAGGCAATAGTTCTGGCATCGAGGCAGAAGGTTCTGAAAACAGTGGGTAGTGTGGCCATGGACATGGCCACATCACTGAAAGACAGCATGGACAGGAAGTAGTACATGGGCTCATGGAGTCTAGGCTCCACCCGCACAGCCTGCAGGATCACTGTGTTTCCACCGAGAGCCACAGCATACATCACACAGAGAGGGCCTGCTAGCCAGGGGTGAGAGCTCTCCAGACCAGGGATACCAGTCAGCAGGAAAAAAGCAGGGTGAGTGACATTGAACAATCCCATGGCAGGAATAACAGGGTGCTTCTCAGGGCCAGAGCTTCTGATGTGGGGAATGTTTCCGATGTGGAGGATAAGGAATAAGGAAGTGGGACACAGCAACAATGTCTACACAGTTGGAAACTGATGCATTCATGAAATCACAGCTTTGGGGAGGATGCTAGCAAATGTTTCTTCATATTTTCTGATCATGAAGTTACAGGCTGAGTTTTCCCTTTATTTTATGAAAGAAGGAAGACATTGATGAATACTTTGATAATGTCAATTGGGTAGAAGAAAAATGTTTAAACTATAATCTACAACTTTCATGTATGTTATAAGCATCATTCAGTAGAAATATATTAAGTATAATTCCTAGGTAGTCATGATTGGAGAAAATCAGAGGTTTGAATCACGAATAGCTTTTGGGAGCCCTTCAGTATTTTGCTGAGAGTGTTTTTCAATTGTGTGTTGTTAGTTAATGGGAGAACTTCCCAGAGCTAGTTTACTTGGCTGGAGAGGAAAAGGGGCTGAGGGTGTGGAATTATTTGCTTCTGGACATAGGTTTTTCATTGGCAGAGTTTCTGCAAATATATATATATAATTTTAAGACACAATTTTTTTTTTGTTTTTGCAAAATTGAGTGTAGAAATTTAGTAAAAGAATATTTATTGTTCTATGTATAACATAGGCACCCTGGCCTTCAGTCTGCAGGAGAACATTGTTCCAAATAACCCTTGCACACCCTTACAGAGTCTTTCGTACTCTCAAAATACTCATTATTCATGTATAAATATCCATTTACCTTCATTGCAGCTTTATACTGGATATCACTCAGGCTCCAAAAAATTACTCACCCACAACACTGTCTCCATCTCTCATATTATTGCTCCTTATGTAGAGAAACATCTATACACCCCTTCTTGACCTTTCCACTCTTTATCACACACTTGTCTTATCTGCTCCTGCTCAGTCTGCACTGACCCATGCAGCATTTACATAGGCACACACTGTCAGGTGTACACAC
>CAUYPK010047392.1:0-22450 GCA_963574355.1 Loris lydekkerianus | reverse complement strand
CATAAATATTAATAATTGAGATCTCATCATATTGAGTATTACCTTTAGCAAATATGAAGTGTCCATCCTTATCCTTAATTATTTTGGTTGGTTTAAAGCCTATTGCATCTGCAAACAGGATTGCAACACCTGCTTTTTTCTGCTTTCCATTTTCCTGGAATATAGATGACCATCCCTTCACCTTGAGTCTATATTTGTCTTTTAATGTAAGATGCGATTCTTGGATGCAGCAGATATGTTATGGATGCAGTGCACTGTAAGCTCCTGGGAAACAACCCCTCCATATGTGGGGAGCTGGGAATGATGAAATTAAAGTTCTTGCTTAGGAGATGTTTTGGTTGTAAGCAACAGAAAGCAACTCTAGCGGGAAAGCCATGTGTGCTCTGGTGGGCTCTGGGTGGCTCACAGGACTGAAGGAAAGCTAAGCAACCATCTCAGGCAGGCAGCAAATGGGGGACCCTGGACATACCTGGACATGGGGGCTTATGTTTATCTTCTCTAAGAGGCTGCCATTAAATTATCTTAGCTCTGTTTCAGCTTCTAGGACTAAGACCAAGATCAGCTCGCCTAGGCCAGGTGTCTGCCTTTTGACCCCTTAGTGTGAGGATGTCTCTCCGTAAAGGAAGAGCCTTCCCAAGTGGGGTCAACTCTAGATGTAAACAGGAAGCAGGTAACTGCATAGGTGACCCGTTGACAATGAACCGGGAAGAATGTAACAAATCCTCAGTGATACAGTAAAGGGGGGTGCGGGAATGCTGAGATGAAGGAAAGGACAGTGTCTTAAAGATCGTGGAGTTGGAGAAAAGAACGTGTGAAAGCTCTCCAGGAACTGGAGTATGCCCAGACAACAAGTGCATGGCTTTAGTTAGAAAGCTCTTTAGAAGGCGATTCATTCGGGCTACAGAGGTGGGGAGAAGAGCCAGAATTTCTGCTCCAATTCAAACCCACCAAGAAGCCGTGAGACCCCTAAGGGAGACTGCAAAAAGCCTGCTCTACACTTTATTTCACCTATGTGTAGTTTTTGTTTTTTTCATTAGACATTTTAGGTGCTGTCACAGATGCAGCTCATCATCAATCCAACAGCTATTCTTCAACCCCCTTCCCAAGCAGGTGGAATCCACCTCCTACAAAGAGACTAAAATTCTGGATACTCACTCTTCTAAGCCTCTTTTACCTCCAGGGGTGGCCAAATAATATCATTTTAGGCAATAAAAGTAAAGGAAATTCTTCTTAGGTGGGAAACATTTTCTTCCCTAATAAAAGGGAGATCCTTAAAAATAGAGTTTATCTGTCATATGACTTCTTCATATGAAGAATGCTTCTTCCTGTCTTTGAGCACAATTGGATGAGGATGTGATCTTGGGGATGCTGCAGCCACCTTGTGATGTGAGGAGAGCATATGGAAAATGGTAGAGCAAAAGGACAGAAAGGGCTGGGGGTCTTTGTGACCCTTTACCTTTCAGTTTCCTGTTATTTGTAATATTAATAAGTCTCTCTTTATTAAGCTTAATTAATAGGATGTTTTCTTAATGGTATCCTAAAGCATCCCAATGTAAATTATTGTAGAATCAAGCAATTCTACATAAAAATGTAGCTTCTTCACTTCTCTTGAAAACTCAGAAGGTCTGGCAACACTGAGCTTTCTCCCTACCTGGTGACAGCAACATGGAGCTAAGACGGGTCAGCGCACCTCCCTGGGCATGTGCGTGCTCTGTAGTTCTCCAGAGTCTCCACTCATCCCTAATGGCCCTGACCTGCCTCTTCACTGACCTCCTTTTCTGGTCCCCGGAAGTATCTGTCCTTGTCACTGCTAATCTCTACAGTGGACTCTCAGCAGGTTTACTCAGCAAAGGAAGAAAAGTCTTACAGCTCCCGGCTTCCAGGGTGCACTCTGGCTGTTCACACCACGTGCCTTGAATTCATAACCTCTCCCACATCCAAAAAGGACCAGGGACTGAGGAACAAATGTCCTCATTCATGGCCATTTTACTGGTTCATTGTACTTTCACATTTACTTCACCCTAATAGTGCATGAAATTAAAACATATGGATCCACAAAAACACCTGCCTTTGTGAACTGGCTTCCACTGTTAATCCCGGCGCCTGAGGATCCTGCCACACATGTTATTTTGTCTTTTGTCATTTTAATTACATTTTAATCAAAGCTATCTAGGACTTTCAATGTCATTATGAGCATAAACAATATCCTGTTTCTTTGCAGAGAGTCCTTCCTTTATTTATATTAAATTTACATTTATGGTCCAGAATGTTAAGTCATCCTTAAGTGAAGTCTAAACCTTTCTCTTTCCTCCAGCATGCCACTGCAGAATCAAATAAGTATGAGTTGTGTCTTTTTTTTTTTTTTAACAGTAGCATTGGATTCTTTTCTTGCATTTCTACTTTTAGTTTTATTTTTTAAAATTATAGAATGTTTAGTTAAATCTGAATATTGTTTGATTTTTCTAATATTCTATGAATATTAGCTCTGGATTTAAAATTATGTTTTATGAATTGCTATGATTTAGCTTTTCAAGTATCTCACATTCATTCTCAAAGTTGCCTTCCAGTATAAGAATGCCGTAATTTTTTAAAATCAATGGTTTGACTTCAAGGTGGAAATAAATTTAAGCCTTCCCTTCTCCTACAAGCACATGGCTCTGTGGCAAGGCCAGCTCTGAAGGACTGCAGGCGAGGAGATGCTTCTCACTGGACACCCAGCCCAGAGCTGTTCAGCTGACAATTTATATGGCCACCTGAGTCTTCCAAAATGCAGTCTGTAACGCTAACTGCTGGAAAGTGACACTCTTTGCACACCAAATTTGCATTACCATACCCTGGCACCTGCAGAACCCTGTGGTACCACCCATCAGCATTGGATCAAGGGAATGTTCACCGGTTTGGAAAAAACCAAGCTGGCCAAGGAGCCGCATGCTACATCCTCAGACTGCAAAGGTTCACAGGGACTGGCTGCATTCCAAAGGGCAAAGAGCTGAGTGGAGATGGTGCATTTCTGACTCTGTTCTCGTGCTTTCTCCTGGAGCCTCATGATACAGAAACAGTTCCTGCTAAATGGGAACAGCGATACATCGCCCCTCCAGGAACTCCTGGAGCAGAGCTCTGCAAAACTCAGATCTTACAGGGGAACAACTCTTACCCTGAAGCTGCTTCTCAGCTCTAGTGGCCACCCTACCTGTGCCTTGAGATAAGACTCAAGGCCCGGATTTCCTGATCTGTGACAGTAGTCACAGCATTTCCTGCAGGGGGACAAGTAAGACCCTCTTCTTCTCTCCCTCCCACCCCCCAAATTCCCTGTAACAGGTTGAGCTGCCAAAGTGGCCCATAAACCTAGACCACAAGGTTGGAAGGATTCTGTGCCCAGAGCCCTCAGGCAACGGCAGTGACCACCCCCACCTGCCCACAGGACACCCAAGCATCTTTCTGTGCCCTGTACCGTGAGGAGGTCTGTGAAGTGATTCACCTCATTTGCTTGACTCAATGATTCAAAAAGCCCTGGAAATGCTAAGGCTGGAGGGCTGAGTTTCAAATGCATCTCAGAGACACATGCTAGGAGAAGTTGGTGGCTCAGGAGGCTTCTCAGCCTTTCTTCCAAGCTCGGTGCCTGGAATGACCTATAGACAGAGCTGGCTTTGGGCCTCAGCTCTGAAACCCACTGCATCTCTGAATGACATCTGTTGCACTCGGCGGCCAACACCAAGCCTTCCAGGTGGGAGGTTTTATTATGTTTTACAACCATAGAAACACAGGAAGGCAGCTACAACAGCAATCATTTCAGACAGAGGGACTGGCTGAGCTGCCCAGCCCCACCCCTGCAGCCTCCTTCCACACGTCTCCCAGAGAATGTTCTTGGTGTCCTTCCCTTGCAAATGCAAGAATGTTGAAAGAAAGACATTGAAAGCAGCAGGAATACCACCCGCGACATGGAAGCAGAAGGAGGATAACTCGGACAAACAACAGATGAGAAACACGTGAGGGAAAACCTTCTCTATGGGGTTCTGACTTCAGGGTGGGAGAGCGTGCCCGGGGCTCAGCGGCCGTCCTCCCAGGCCACAGTCACACGGGGCCTTCGCCGATCGCCTCCAGAGGCAAGCTGGGTGCGCTGTCGGCAGTGGGCCTCTCCTCTTTCTTCAACGAGGTTGGGACTCGGAGACTGACGTACGGTTTATGGCAAGCTGTGTTGGCCAGAGGCGGGTAGTGCTGTCTGTAGCAGATGTAGGCAAAAATGAGGCCGATGATGCCACCAACAAAGGAATCTAGGTGGGAAGAGCAGAACAGGAGACAGGGCTAAGTTACTACTCGCTCCAACATGGCCAATTATGTTTCCCAGAAAGCACTCTTCCCACCTGTTCGAGTAACTTACTTGCATAGATCAAGAAACTCCCCAAAAGACTAAAAACAGAGGAACAACATTGGAGATATAAATCCTGGTGGCTACTGCAAACTGGCATCATCTGTGGCATTTAAATGTTTAAAAAATAAGCACTTGAGTCTCTCTTCTGTTTATTCCTTTAGCTGATGTCTGAGTGTTGCATGGAGTCAGATTTGTTTCCTGATTTTTAAAACCAATTCCAATTTCTAGAGGAATTCAAAACAGATCTAAATATCCTTGAGCAAATTCCATCCGAACTCCTATACTATCGCTGGTGTGCCACAGAAACTCAGCAGGCATGCTGGTCTCTGCCTCGCAGTAAAGTGGTTTCTCAGGGATGAAATAATCCTTCTGGGTCACAAAATGAATCAAACATCTTACAACATGCCTGTGTTGGCACGCTCAGCAGACCTCTGGCAGGAGAGCCCAATCCCTCCAATGCAACACAGCTCTCACCAATCGGGGTGCAAGCAGGGGGCAGAGGAGGCAGGAAGGTGCACCTGCAGGCCTGCCACCCAGGGGCAGTGCTTATTAAGGAGCATGCTCAGCTGGTGCCCATAGAGACCCCATGAAAACAGCCCACCCCAACAGCCCTCAGTATGTGTGTGTGCCTACTTTATACTGTATCTATGATTTTTTTTTTTTTTTTTTTTTTTAGTCTCACTTTGTCACCCTGGGTTGAGTGCTATGGCATCACAGCTCATAGCAACCTCAAATTCTTGGGCTCACAAGATCTTCCTGCCTCAGCCTCCTGAGTACCTGGGACTACAGGCACTTGCCACAATACCTGGTTAAGTTTTTCTATTTTTAATAGAGATGGGGTCTCGCTTTTGCTCAGGTTGGTCTTGAATTCTTGAACTCAAGCAATCCACCTTGGCCTCTCAGAGTGCTAAGATTATAGGTGTGAGCCACTGCGCCCTACCCTATGGATTATCCTGCCAAGAAGATCCTAGTGCAATGCACATGCTCCTCTAACAAAGAGAGGTGGCGTTCCCATTAGGGGTGCCACGTGCTGAACTGCCATTCTTTGTTGGGGGTTTCCGTCTTCACATACTGTCTTGTTGAATTTTCCCAGAAGAACTGGGCTTGAACCCTGGTGTCCTGATCTCGTAGTTGAGCTGGTCCACAGTGCTGGCTCATTCCAGGCTTATAACCATGTGATTCTCTGAAGCCCCAGCCTTCAGGGTACAGCAGGCCCAAGGGCTGAATGAAGGGGGTGCCCACCTGGGTGCAGGGGAGGGGCAAGGGTTTTCATTCATGATCAGTGCTCAGGGCGGCAAGTCTTCCAGTAAGCCACACCCTGTGTGGACGCTTCAGTTTAATCACAGGCTAATTCCCCTGTGTCTCCTGCAGGTGAAATTCTAAGTAGCTGTCAAGGAAACGGATCTTTCAAGAAAACAATCTGCTCGGTGTTTAGACAGGCACATCACACTTGTCATCACTTTGTGATTCTTGGTATCCAGGCTCTATCTAGATGTATTAGAGGAATTTTTGAGGATAGGAATAATATTTTCAGTATCTTTCATGAAATTGCTTCTACTCTCAGTATTTCTAGTAGCCCAGTAGTAAAACATACAAAAGTTCTATAATAAATAGCTTTTTGTTTTCTTAAACAACTGTAGTCATTCAGTGCATGTAATGTTATTGATCTGTAATAGCAAAATTGGCAAAGAAGTATAATAAAAGAAAAGCTCCTTTATTTTAGATATGTCTGTGATGGCGGCATGAACGTGAGTGTGTGCAGACTCTGCCCAGTGGAATTGGGGCAGGGCATCTAGTGACATTCTTTCAAGCGCAAATAGCTGAGGCCACTGTCCTGCCTGGTTGAATCCTTCCCACTGTGCTTAGAGCACAACTGAGCCCCTGTGTCATTCAAGGCTGCATCCCTGGCCTTTGCCAGCCATCCCAGCCACCCCTCCCTCCTCTACCAAAGCCACAGTCCTTCTTTCTGTTCCCAAACACACCTGCTTCTTCCCCTTTCAGAGTTCCACATGTGCTGTTCCCACACTGCATTCCTGGGAGGCCCTTCTCTTCAACTCTTTCCCAATGAATTTCTATCATATTTCAGAGCTCAAATGAAACGTGACCATGCAGTGAAGCCTCACTTGGCCTCCAGACCAACCAAAACTCCCAGCTGCACACTTGAATAGGCCCTCCCACCCCCTGTGCAATCATAGTGGCATATAATGACAAACTGTACAACTGGTTAATGATTAATGCTGGTCTCAAGACCCTATGAGGGCTCACTGTTGACTCCTTCAATACCTCGACCAGTGCCTTGCTCACAGCAGAATTAAGTCCGTTAATGGAAATGGACACATAGGAACTCAGAACTAGATTTGGCTGCCATTCTGTACATCCTTGGTGGAGCTTCCCTGGTCTTCTCTGTTGCCCCGTCAATAACCCAAGAGCACTCAACACATGCATGGTAGCTGAGAAGTCTTCCAGCGTGAGTGTTCCAGGGTTTGGATTCCCTGGGTTGCCCTACTGAGCCCCATGTGTTGAGAATATTTAGAAGCTCTGCCAACACACATCTCAAAAACAGGTCATTCCCTTGGTTGGGATAAAATATCGCTAAGAAGCAAAAGTCATTCTAACTGGTCAAAGGGAGAGACTGAATAAGTCACTGCTGCTTCTCCATAGGAACTCAAATCTACACAACTGACAGACATGGTGTGACAGTGTGGCCCCTAGCATCGTGACAGGAAGGTGAGGATTATGTGTTAGGGTCTACTCAGACAGGTGACCATCCATCCAGGTCAGGTCGGTAGGGCAAGGAGGATGGTCTAGAGACAGGAGTGAAACCAGGAGGCCATGGGCTGCGGGCGGCAGACCCATCCTGATGCATTCCCATGAGGAGAGCTGCTGCACACGCAGACAGCTGGGGCCCTGGTAAGACAGCCAGCAACTACCTCCCCCCTCCCTACCCAAGAAGCTCAAATGTTGAGGAATCCTCAGGCTGAGACACTGCAGCCCTCCAAGCCTCAGGGCAAGTCACTGAATCTTTCTGAGCCTCAGTTTCCCTGTGTCTCAAATGTAATTCTCCGTATTCACCTCTTGAGTTGTGATGAGAATAATTTATTATTTCTAAAGACTATATTACACAGCACGTGAAAATAAGACCTAAAAATAATGTCTGTCACTGTTTTTCACATACTGTTGCTCTCACCCCCCACTCCAGGCCTGCTGGGCACCCTCGGACCCAGCACCTCCATCCTGCTACACAGCCGCTCAACATCTAGACTTCTCACCTTTTTGACACGGAAATATTTTCACAGCACTCACACTTATTAATGAACTTTAATAAACACTGTTACCCAAGAAATTATAAAGCAATGTGTACTATGATCTCTGGAGCAGGGGCCACAGTGAATAATTAACATGCTGAAGTGAAGTTGCTCAAGTGAAGACACTCTTCCCATAGCCCCGTGGCCACCAGCCTGTAAAATGTGCCAGGTCCTTTTCTAGTTCAAGGTCTTAGAGTTGCACTATTATTTTTTTTTTCCTCTAACTCCAGGAAACAGCTCCATGGGGTGTTATTTTTATGAGCATCTAAAATGATCTGCAACATCTGCATTTGAGCTACTGACTATTAGACAGCGTGGAGGGCAAAACCTACAAATCATACACCTCGCCATTCTACCGTCTGTAAAGCAGCACTTCATTAGGCGGGTCATTGACTAAAAGATTTCAAACCATTACTGTGTATGTTTGCCAGGCTTACTGATGCAGTGGCACATATGGAAACAGTGACCCCTGCCAATTCCGTTCTCTCATTTAATGGAATGAATACAATGGGATATCACAGGTGCCGCAGGAGTGATCCTAAGTAACAAGGCCAATGAAGACCTATCCAAGCCACCTTCTCGGTAGAGTCATTTCAGGGCTTTGTCTATTACAAAGGTGGTAAACAGCATCCTCAAGGTAACTTAGCTCATGAAGGGGCTCGTCACCGATTCCCTCAAATGAGTTATTGCTCTTTTGATAGAATCACATTCATATGCTCTTAATAGAAAATTAGGAAGGAGACAAGTAGGGCTTTGTTGGGGGAAAAAATCCACTGGAAATTGACTTTACCCCACATATGGCAACATACAACTGGTGGTATTAAAAGACAAATAAATGAATCTCAGTGTTCCTAGAATACTTAGCACTGGCATCATTCATTTAACACATGTGAATTCCCTCTGTGGAAGGTCTCAAGGCCAGGCCCAGGGCATGCGATGAGCCCCTGCCATCCAGAGCTCACAGCTCTAAGCAGCGAGACAGACGCTCCACAATGACAGCCTTATGGGTGAGCTGCAGGAGCAGCCGCTGTGATGAGACTCGCGAGGGAGAAATGCAGCGGTCTGTGCCCAGGAGAGGGACCTGGGCTAGTCTGGACCAGAGTTTGCGGATGACACAATCCTCAGGCTAGACCTGAAGGATGGGCCAGAGTTAACCAGAAGAAGTGGAGGTTGGAGGCAAGGAGGGTGCAGCAGTTTCCCAGGCAGGGGAAAGGGTCTGTGTGAAGGCACTGAGAAAGGAAAGAAATCTGAGAAACTAGAGGCAGCCTATCTTTGGAGCAACGGATGGTGTCTGTGTAAGACTGCAGGACATAGGCTGACCAGTCACCTGTCCACACTCCTTGTGACCTTGCTGAGCTCTCAGCATGGACCAGGGCCTGGTCCCTCTCTGAGCTACCATCTGGGCACCCTGCAGCCTCATATCTGCCACTGGGTTTTGTATCCCATGTCTGAGTCTGTGATCGCCACTAGATGGCGCTGTCTAGGACCAAAGCCTGCCTCACACACGTTCATCTCCTAGAGCTCAGCTCACTTTTTATTCAGCAAATGTTTGGTGACCTGTCATGAGCTGAACAATGTTTATAAGATGCACTAAAGAATCAACACCACCAGCTACAAAGGGCCACCTGTTTTAAGGTTCCATTTACACGCAATGTCCAGAATAGGCAGGCCCACCGAGACAGAAGGCAGGTTAGTGGCTGCAAGGCCCATGGGACGGGGAATGGAAGTGACTGCTAGCAGGTGTGGGCTTCTCTGGGGGCAATGAAAACATTCTGGAATTAAATAGTCATAATGGTTACACAACCCTGAATATATAAAAACTATAGAGTTGTACATTTTTAAAAAGGAGAATTTCATGGTTGAGAATTATAAAAGAAAGCTGGCTTTTTTTCTTTCTTTTCCTTTTTTTAAAGGGGGGATCAACAGCAGATGAGTGCCAAGTGGAAGTGGCAAGACTGACCCTGACTCAGGTAACCTTGGCTTCAATCTTTACCTATGAAATCCTTACACACACACACACACACACACACACCCCGTCCCCCTGCTTATGATGGTAAAGGACAGGAAAGGACTTAAGCTCTTGCATACCAAGGTACAAGGTTTTGCTCATCTGCTCCGGCACAAACAGGCAGAAAGGTTTCTGAGGAAGTGCTGCCAAGTCCCCTAGGGAACACATCCCTCACGGCAACCTCCATGACCCAGCTGGCTCAACTTGGGTCCTTGTATGTCTTGGGCTTCATGAACTAAGGTACTCAGACAAAATTGGTTCTACCAAACT
Organism: Loris lydekkerianus; assembly: GCA_963574355.1. NCBI lineage: Eukaryota > Metazoa > Chordata > Mammalia > Primates > Lorisidae > Loris > Loris lydekkerianus. The sequence goes on along the minus strand of CAUYPK010047392.1, from coordinate 12,498 downwards.
CAGCGAGTCCAACTGACTTTTCCTATTGTTCTTTTTATCCTTTTCAGTGATTCCACTACTAGTGAAGCTTCCTGTTTCAGTGACTTTGAATTTCTGTGAAAACTCACAATGCAGGAAAGACGCTCACTCTCCATGGCACGTGGTAACCCAGAAGGCCCCCACCGTGCCTGCTCCCCTCGACACCATGCCACCGGTGCCCATGTCTCCTAGCACATGGGCACAAGGACATGAATGAATGACCAGCTAAAGTGTAATTCTTTTGTTCATTTCTTAAAAGGAAAGAACTTGCAGAGAACAAGGTTAATCATAGTAAGATTAGCATAAAGAAAACACGATAGCAAGGAAGGAACACAATTCAGTCAAAATCACTCGTGCGTTCAGCATGTATTAGCACGGCACGGCTGTGAGGTGGATTGTGTGCTTTCAAGAGATCCGTTGCGATCCTAATCCCTAGGACCTCAGAATGTGACCTTATTTGTAAACAGGTTTTTTTGTTTGTTTTTTGTAGAGACAGAGTCTCACTTTACCGCCCTCGGTAGAGTGCCATGACGTCACACGGCTCACAGCAACCTCCAGCTTTTGGACTTAGGCGATTCTCTTGTCTCAGCCTCCCGAGCAGCTGTAAATAGGGTTTTTACAGAAGTAATGAAGTTAAAATGAGGAGATGAGGTTGGGCCTTCATCCAGTTTGACCGATGTCATTATAAAAAGGAGAAATTTGGACACAGAGACAGACACCTGTACAGGAAAATGATGTGAGCACACAGGGAAACAGAGATGGGAACTGTGTGGCCACAGGCCAAGGAACATCTGGGGCTAGGAGAGGCTGGAGGATGCAGGGAAGGCTCCTTCCCATCCAGCTGTCCGAAGAGGGTGGCTTTGCCCGCGCCTTGACTTCAGACTCCCAGCCTCCAGAACTGTTGTTCTAAGCCACCAGTTTTTGGTGCTCTGCTGTGGCAGCCTTAGGAAACTAGTATAAGTACCTACTATGTGCCAACAAAAGAGTCTCTGCCTACGTGGAGAGAATATTCCAGTGCAGGGGTCAGGGGAGCACATGAACCTATCCCCTTTCATACAGTCCATGGGAGGTCCGGTTAGCAGTGTGTGTGTGTGTGTGAGAGAGAGAGAGAGAGAGACAGACAGACAGACAGACAGACAAACAGACAGACAGAGGGGAGGGGAAGAACAGCTCCAGACAGCCGGGCACTGCAGAATGCCATCAATCTTTGAAGAAATATGATTTCTCCCGAGGGAGCAGTCTCTGCCTGGCTATTCTGAGGCTGGAAGTCTTTTGTGGCACATGTGACGGTCCAGCATAGTGTCCAGCCCCCAATACACCAGCATTTGCTTGGCGGGTGACCTCCTGAAGTTGGTAACTACATGTAAATTCATTTCAAATCACAAGTCCTTCATGGCCTCTGCAGGAAGCCGGTGACAGCACTGGGTGGCCACCCTGCACACCTCGGCTCCGTGAGATGACACGTGTGACTGACAGACAGGGACGCTTCCCAACTTTGGCCTCGGTGGGAACAACTGGCTGCTTCTTCCTTGAGACCCAGGTTTCTAGATTACATCCAGAGGGAGATGCTCTTTCTTAAAACGAAACACCACGCAGGCACAGGGCTGCTGAAAACAACCCTCAGTTGGAGAAACCAGTGTTGGGTGAAATGTTACCCCCAAATCTGAAGAGTGCCTGAATTTGGATGCAGGAACATGAGGGATAGAGGTGGCTCATCATTAATTACGTCCAGAGACCCAGCAAACGACACATTCTTGACTGTGACTCTCCACTGACCAGAGCCACACACACAGGACTGTGAGCAGGGGCACAGTCGGTTTGGTGACACGCTTTGTTTTTTAATCTAGCATGGGAATTGCCCAAATTTTAGCACCTAAACCACAAAAGGAGTTAATCACAAAAGGAGCCTTTTGTGAGGCACTGGGCTTCGCGACTAGCATCACCTGTGAAACTGCCCCACTTCCAGGTGACCTGAAAGCCTGTGTGTCACAGGGACACGGGAACAGCAGCCCCAGGGGTCCAGTCTCCGCCCTGCTGGTTTATGTCTGGGGAAGCTCTTTCCAGGGCTCCCGTGTCCCCCTCTAGGCCCCGGCCTGTGCTCCCGTACTTAATTCACCTAATGAAACAACAGACTTGCATACAGGGAGTGGGCTGGGGGGCAGAAAAGACCAGAACAGTGTCAACAGCAAAAAACCCCCATGACCGTGGACAGAATGAGCCATTGGACATTATGAATACCGATGTGTAACTGAGCAATGGGATGTATTTCCACACTAGGCACAGCTGTTTACATCAAAATTGAAATGGAGTCATAAAACCTCCTCCCATTAATAGGAGAGGGACTTGAGTTTTGCTGATGCCTCTGAGGTTGCCTGCAAATTCTCATCATGATGGACGGCCCCCACCCCAAGTCATGGACAGCTCAGTTCACCAAAGCAAAACAAGTTATTTATCTTAATCAGGCATCCTGTCTCCGACATCCACCCACACAACCACTGAAGGCCTTGCTGTCCATCCCTCTTCCAAGCCTCAAACTTTTGCAGCTTCTGTAATTCCTCCCTTCATAACTGAGTGCTGAATAAATCACATTTCTCACTCCCATAACACATTAACACGGGAAAGAAAGATGGAGTGAGGTACAGTGTAGAACAGGCATTCTCCACCCTGGCAGCGTTGACTTTTGGGGCCGGGTAACTACTGGTTGTGGGGGAGGGGCATCTGTGGGCATTGGGGGTGTTCAGCAGCGTCTCCCTAGCCTCTGACCCTGGTACCCAGTAGATACAAGTCGCATCAATGTTGTAACGACCAAAAAGATGTCTGTAGACATTGCTAAATGTCCCCTGGGTTGTGCAACCAACCTCTCCACCCACACCTGAGAACACTGGGTGGAGACAGAGACAGACGGCCTCACGAAGCAGCAGTCAGGTAAACTGAGTCCTCCTCAGGGCCCATGAGAGGATCCAAGGAAACACCTTCGCTCTCCTGACTGGACAGAGAATGGTAGAACTGAACTGGTACCTGGGGCACACTAACGGCCTGCACCAACTGACGCCCAGTCATGGCTGCAAACGTCTGCCACGGCGCAGTGTGGGTCTGATATCCACACCTGGCTCTCAACATCACTACATCACCAAACGTGCATTCTCTTACTTTGTATTCCATCAGCCCCCAGAGCATTGATACTCCCCTACACTGTTCAAAGTCCCTTTCTGTGTCTGTTGGGCTGAAGCTCTGGCTGCCTGCAGCCCGTGAGTGTGCCAGCTGCCTCAGGAGGCCGCCAGTCCCTCAAGCCAGGAGCTGCGATTCTGAACGTTCATTCTTTATGGTCGCATCACACAGCCACACCTAGGGAAGAAGTAACATGACAGGTCAGGGCCGGACAGTGCTGAAGAGACAGGCCGGACAGTCCAAGATCACCATGCAAAGGCTCTCCCTGACTTCCAAGACAAAGGAAAATGGATTCAATTCTGAAAGCCTCAATCACTCCCCAAATCCCACATGCTTGAGCAGAAGTAAAACCCAGCATTCAAAGCTTGCAGACAGATCACGTTTCAAAACATGCCTGCCTCCACTTCGGGTGTTTGGTGATACTGGTTTGCATCATGTGGGATGTTTCCATTTACAAAGGACATTCACAGCCATATTTCATTCAGTCTGGGACACAGCTCTGTAAACTATTGTTCCCCTGCTCAAAGAAGGAACTATGGTTCACAGGGGATCAATGAGAAGCTGCTCATCAGAGGCCGTGTGGCCCGACACAGTCGTCATGGGGAAATGGCCATCAGAGCAACAAGGAGGCTCTGAGGGTGCACTGGATGTGCTCTTGCTGTGGGCTCAGCAACTCTGTCCCTCCCTCTCTGCCTGTGGCTTCATATTATCTAGGACTTCATCCAAGCCATTGATAAAAACAAACACGGGAGGGCTCAGGCCCAGCCTTGCGGCCCCTACTGACCGCCCCCATCAGGAGACCACGGGTGGCACTTGGTGCTTGCTGTGTCCACCTGTCCAAACCCTGTGTCGGCCTCTCCTTCCCTACACCCTCACCCTCCAGCCCAAAGCTGCCCTGGGGCACAAGATGCCTAAGGTGTGAACTCTAGGAGAGGCAGGGTGGGGTGAGGAGCACAAAGCCCCAGGAGAAGATGGGACAGAGAGGCCCGCAGCCGACAGCACCCCTCACCTCCAGCCTTGCCTCCAACTCACTACTGCCACACAAACCCCGTAAGAGGGGAGAAGGGGCTGGTCCCACAGGCAGCTGGCTGAAAAGACAGAGAAGGAGGAGGAGCTCAGTGACCTGCAGCAGCCGGACAAGGGGAGGAGGAGGTCCAGGTCACAGTGACAGCCCAAGCCCACCTGTCCAGGCAAGCTGGATTTAGGCTCGTGGCCTTTGCTTTGTTATTTAAAGTTGATACACACAGCAGAGCCCTCACCTGCGCTCCTCAGACTTCAGCAGCAAGGACGGCTCATGGCTGGCTGGGGAATGTGAACATTCTGGGTCCCTGCCCTTACCCCACCCTTACTCCCCTTCCCCCAGGGAGTCCAGTTCCTAGCTCAGAGTGGCCTGACCAAGCTGACGCGAAGATTGCACTTGGAAAACTCTGCCCTAGGCCCTGCCACTCACAGAGACCACGCCTCCGGTGCACATCCCCTGTCTCTAAGCTGCAATTTATCTGCACGGGGACGTGGCATGGTCTACTATATTTCAGGAACAAGCTTTTCCCTTGTTTTGTGCTATTTTGACTTTTAACACATATCCCAGGACTGACACGTGTAGCTAAGCTTCTCCCAATCCTGTAGTTGCAGCTGGGAATGTCGCTGCAATTGACCCGTGGCTGGGCACACCTTTTGGAAGAACATCCGTGGTGAGAAATATGTCCTTGTAGGTTGGGACATCCAGCTGGGAAATCACATGTGGGTCTGAGGCCAAGGGCGATGCTAAGCCCAAGGGCCCAACCCTCTGGCAGAACTCGAGAAGGTCCCCTGGAGCACAAGGGAGGAGGGAGTGCTTGGTTCTACCCACAGGAAGGGCAGCAGGAAGGCCAGGCCTTGCTGGAACAGGCATATCTGCTGTGCCACTCCACCAGCTCTGGTTTCTGACCACTGGCCCTTACTCCTCTGAGTCAGCACATTTCTACCCGAGTCCCTGCAGGAGAGGAGTGGACACAGCGAGGCCCGGGCAGGCCTGGGGGCACTCACCTTGCCAGTGGTGCTTGTAGTCGCACATGCGGGACAGAGCAATCATCATGGCGCAGTACAAGGGCAGGATGGCGGCACAGAGCCGCCAGCTCTTCCCCCGCCCGCTCTCGGTGAAGCAGTGCAGCTTGCCCGCCAAGTAGAAGGTCGTGAAGCCAAGGCCGGAAAAGGCAACTGCCAAAGAGAGACAGCAGGTGTTAGTCCAGCAGGTGGTGAGGCCAGGCGCTCAGGGGTTGCGGGCCGTCCTGTCTGCTGTCCTGCACACCCCAAGGCCCAGCCTGGGTTGGCACCAGCCTCCGTCTAGGCAATCTGTGCTCCTGCTAGACCCATGCTGGCATAAACTCACCATGAGAAGCGCACAAAACAAAGGCTATCCTATGCCATTCATTCAACTGTGATTTGATGGGTGTCTACTGCGTGCCCAATGGGCAGTGTGCTAGGTGAGGGGGACACATGAGGCGTCACATTCTCTCTCTGGCATCAAGAGAAGGACATAACCACCCTAACGGAGAACTTGAATATGATGTGTTACATTCTGTAAGAAAAACCGTATGTGCAGAATAAAAGATTGTGAAACCTGCTTAGATCTGAAGGGCGTGGGACAGTAAGGAGGCCAAGGGGAGCCCCAGATTTGGGGCTTGGGAGACAGAAAGTACAGTGGTGGCGCTCACGAGGACGGGTCTGGTGGAGAAGGCAGTGATGGCAAAACCTTGTTTTCTCTCAGAAATCATGGTGATGGTTTTCAGAATCGCAAAGACAACTCAGGGCTGTGCTAAATCCCTTGTCTGAAGTGTGGGGGTGGGGGTAGCATATACAAGCCCCCCGCTTTTTACCCAATTAGCTTTAAAGCACAGTTGGGACGCAGAAGATTAAAGGTGGGTTTTCCACAGGCTTAGCAATGAGTGGTCTTGAACTCTGGCCATGCATGGAGTCACCTCTAATACCTAGAAAGCCTTAAACCATCCTGGTAGCCAGGTCCCACTGACAGTCATTCTGCCATGTGTGGCATGTGTGTACGTGAGTGAATGTGTGTGCGTGAACTCCGCAAGTGATTCCAGGGGCAGCCACAACTGGGTGGGCTTACAAGTTTTTGTTGAAGGCAAATGCTCAAGCTCCCCACCTTCTCTGGACACCAGTCTAATCAAAACCTTCGTCTTGATTGGAACACACTCCCCAGGAGGCAGAGCTCGTAGGTAACCAGCCTACCTGGTGACCTGGTCAAACGGGACTTAAAACTACTCCAGATGCCCACACATCAGCAACCTTAGGGGACTGTGCAAAGCCTGAGCCCCAGCCTGCACAGCACACAGAATCAGTTACAGACGCAGACTCTCAGGAGTCGAGTCTGCATCTCACAAACGGGTCTGTGTGCACGCTGCCATCTGAGGAGCGGAAATCTCAGCGTCTCTCTTAAGGAAATAATACAAAAGACGGGCACGAGGGAAATCTAGAGGTTCTGCTCCAAGTTATGGAAAAACTGCAAGTGAGCGGCCCAGAGACACAATAAGCAAACTGTGACGCTTCCATTCAGTGCACTATGGTGCAACTACGAAAACCACCGTGCTCACACAGCATTATGAACGACACCAAGGACACAATTAAGCACAAAGCAGGACCCTAGATTGCAGGTTCAAGGTAATTGTGGCTTCGGGACATAGCAACGAACAACCTGCAGCTTTTCCAAATTATCTCTGATAATAAGGTGGCCAAAGGGATCTCCATTCTCAACACATACCAAAGTAGAACTTTTTCAGAAACCAAATTAAACCATGTTGCCAGCTCTTTTGGTTGTTTTGTAAGTGGAATGTTAAACCAGGGTTGTCCTAGGTATAAAAATGAAGGGAAGGTAGGGAAATGCAACCCTGAGAGGGGCTTGCCCGGAAACATTTCTGAGTGATGATTATCACTCAAACAGCAAAGCCATGCTGACGTGTGTTAAGAATTCTGCTTAAAGTAAGACTATGCGAGAGGCGGCTCTGCCCAGCCCTGCTCTGGATGCTGTGATGGGAGGGTGTGGAGGGGATTAAGTGATTTACATGGTGTTCTAAAGCAGCCCATTTGGCCACCATCCTAGCAAGCGCAACAGCTTCTTAATTTCCATCCTCATCCACTTTGCTCTGCTCCTTCTATTCATTTGCAGGCTCCCATGAGGTGTCAGGGTGTGGGCGGAGGGCCAAAGAGCTGGTCCCCTTGGCACTGGCCTTACCCTGAGCTGCTGCAGGAGGAATATTGGACTTTATTCAGATCAGATGGCTTAGCAAGTCTAGCCACCTAATTACACTAAATGTGGGAAGCAGTAAAAGAACTCCCCTGGGGCTCTAGAGGGTTACGGATGAAACTCTCCAAGATTTAACTCAGAGGAGAGGCAGCTGTGGGTGTTAACAAATTGGCATCACTCAGGAAAAGAAATAGAAAAAAAAGTCAACGAACATAAGGTGAATATTGAGCAGAGATTTTGTGTCCCCATTAAAAAATGACTCGTCATTTTTAAGACAGATGAGTCATAAGCTCCGCAGCCATCACTGCCTGTACCTCTGGGCATCTTCAGGGCACAAAGACAGGACCCTGGAAACCTCCACTGCCAAGGTCTCAGGCAGGTGGCTCCAGGTGAGATCCTGGGCCTCCACTGAGCTCTTCCGTCCCAGGACTCTGAGCTGACCAGCTTTGGACTTTGACTCATTCTTTGGACAACAGGTAAAATGTCTTTTCTCCCACACAGAGCCGGGACCCACATTGCGATCCCTCCAAAACTTTAAGGACTCTGCTTCTTTGAAAAGGAGGATGGATTCCAAGGAATTTTTAAAGGTTGAGTGGACAGCCTAGATTAGGTGTCCTCAAACTTTTTAAACAGGGGCCCAATTCACTGTCCCTCAGACTGTTGGAGGGCTGGACTATAGTTAAAAAAAAAACAAAAAAAAAACTATGAACAAATTCCTATGCACACTGCACATATCTTATTTTGAAAACGGGAACAAATACATTTCACACTGCTTCATGTGGCCCTTGGGCCTCAGTTTGAGGATGCCTGGCCTAGATCCCACGGGCACCTGGCAGCAGCCAGTCTTCCTCGACACCCACTATTGGGCCTTTGGATAGTATTTTTAAAACATCACTGTATGCCCTTACTTTTCTAGGTGACACATGAGGCTCCAATCTCATACTAAACCTTATGCCTGTCACTTTCTCACTGATTTTTATACAGTTATTGAACCGATATAATGTCCTTTGACACAGGACTTTTGAGGCGATTCCCTCTGGCCCAGGAGGCACATCTGAGCTGTAAGAATCACTGGTCCTTTGAACTCCTGTTTTCCAATAACTGCCTGAGTAAGAATTAGACTCCACCAAGCCACACTGAATTAAGATGATTACATAGTGCCTTCACGGGCTCTTGTAAGCTAAAGCGTTGGGAACTAGAATGTAGTCTCCGAAATGAGCCATCCTGCTCTGAGATCCTAGGACTTTAAACTATCAAGGTGCAGATTCAAGTTCAACTGGGGAGAAAATGGGAAGGCTGTCATGCTTTCCAACTCCAGCCATACAGTGTTCTGTTCGCTTCTCAAAGAAAACATGCAGTGGAGACACTGGGGGGTGGGTAGGGAGCGGGGTGTATGACCTTTTACCCCAGTGTGCAGCAAGGCAGACGATGTTCATCCCAAGTGAGTGTCTGTCCCTCCCTTTAAACACAGTCCTAGCTTCCAGCTTAAGAACCAAAACTGAGACATAGAAACAGAGCATTGAGCATTTTGGAAGATGGTCATTATAAGAAGAGTTAAATCTATTCATAGCTTGTTAACACGACCATTGTTGCTAACAACGGAATGAGTAGAAAATTCCTAAGCTGATGGGGTGAGAGAATACTGAGTCCACCTGTCCTACGGAGTCAGCTTGTTCGTTTGCTCCCCAGAGTTTGAAAACACACGTGGACATACCCCCTTTACTACTGATGGAGGGGAGATAGCCAGAGTGACTAGGGGAAGAGCACATACCCCTTGTTTACAGAGCTATAGGTTTTCTCGGATGGAAGCAGCTGCTGATACATATTTACATGTTGATCTGGCTGTGAAAGGCAGAAATGCTCCTAACTAGGAAGAAGGCGACAGCTGGGGGCCGCCCCATCCCACCCTCTTTCTGGCCCTCGAGATGCTCACTTGCTGTTGTCAATGAACGTGACAAGCACAGCACACACTAACGGAAGTCAGTTCAGGGTGTGACACCAGGTGTGTCCTATTTGCCTGGAGACACTGAAAAAGTCACTGATTCTCTGCAGCCACCCAGACGAATCACTGCAGGTTCCTCCCTCTCCCCACCCAACGCGAGGTTTATTTCCAGGGCAGGCTGAGGGGCACTGATTCCCTTTATCCCCAGGTGACTTTTAAGCCAAGTGAAAATCTCTGGACCCTAACGATCGCAAGAAATGAGAAAATTGGCACCGTAAGGCAAAATCAGTTCAGAACAAATGAGATAAGAGGGAGCAGACCCTGTTTTGTATGTTGTATTTTTCACTTTTGCTAAAAAGACAGACTATTCCTGGCACTGAGGACACGACTGCTCTCTGACAAGGACATCTCCACAAACGTGCCATCTCATGATGCTCAAAGAGTTAGTATCATCTTTCCTGAGAAAGATGAGCAACATCAGGGGGTTGAGTCCATCTTGGGCATGTTGTTTTCTCTCTCTGGGCTGCAGTTCTCCTTAACAAGAGGCTGAATCATCAGAGTCAGCACATCACGTCCACGGGGGCTGGGAAGTCAGTGACACTAGTAAAGCAGCCGTGAGAATGAACTTTCTCCAGACAGCGCGTCCTTTTCGTCTGTCTTCTGTTGAGCCGCTGCTGCCAAGCACTCAGATCCAAGGCATACTTTCCTGTCTGAAAAGAAATCAATGGCTCATTTGTGATGGCGAATGGCAACTAGCACCTGGCCTCAGTGTTGGGTGACAATTGGGGGAGGTGAGGACTGGGGTAAAGCAGAGGGACTTCACCTATTTAAAGACGCAGCCTTGGCTGGCCCAGTTGGCTCACTCCTGTAATCCTAGCACTCTGAGGCTGAGGTGGGGGGATCTCCTGAGCTCAGGAGTTCAAGACCAGACTGAGCAAGACCGAGACCCCCTGTCTCTACTAAAAACAGAAAAACTAGCCAGGCATTGTAGCAGGTGCCTATAGTCTCAGCTTCTTGGGAGGCTGACGCAAGAGGTTCTCTTGAGCCCAAGAGTTTGAGGTTGCTGTAAGCTATGACACCATGGCACTCTACCCAGGGTGACAGACTGATAGTCTGTCTCAAAAAATCAAGCTGCAGGCCTGCTTTAGCTCCAGCTGGGGTCTACCACATGGAGATACAGGCTCAGTGTTTCCACCTGTTTTGATCTTTTGGCCAAACAATGGAATCCTATCTTCATGGGAAATGTCTCCATTTTAAATATTAACAACCAATCAAAAACTAATACAGTGCAGACCAAGCATAGTGGGGTCTTTGGGCTGCCAACTTGAGACCTAACTCAAGCCCTGGTTTTCAGCACAGCTGTTTACTGATTAAATAGACTCTAAGTCTGAGCTAAAAATTACAGCATCAATTCATCCCTCCTCTCCACACCAGAGAAAGAATCATGTAATAAGTTTGGGATGGCTTTATTTAAAATAAGAGGAACGTCAAGTGAAACCATGCTGGTGATTTGGGAACTAGATAATCCACTCAACAGCAGGGAATACCATGGGTTGAAGAGCGTGGCTTTTCAATAATGAATATAGTTTGTTATGAATTTAAAGAAGACTGAGCATGGCGTGGGGTGCATGGCTCTGCCACTTAGTCCCACTGAGCTCACCTCCTGGGTGCAGTTTCCATGGGCCTCAGTTTCCCCATCTGTGCAGCAGGGTTAGTAGCAAAGGACTCACACAGGTTCTGTGAGGACCAGTGAACGAAACATTATGAAATATAGCACAGTGCTTGGAATAGTGATTGCTCACTATAGACATCGCCACTGTAGCAGCCACTGCTGTGCACAGCCTCAGCTCTGTTTTGAAAGAGAAGTTTTCAGAAGGTCTCCTTTTTGCAGTGTGCAGCTCCATAGTCATAGATGGCAACGTGTATCCACTTAGAATTCTAGAGCCAGGTTCCCAGGCTCCTAAAACTCTGCTGCCCCAGAGGTTCTCAGTAGATGGTAGTCGGTAAAATGAACAAACTTGAAGACTCAGTGAGGTGAGCCGTGGAGATACCCTTCCCTTCCCACTTTGCAGAAATCCTGAAGCTTCAGATGACAGGGGCAGCCAGCCAGGAGGCCATTCCTGTGCTAAGTGACCCCTCAGTTAGGTTGTCGTTCAGGAGTCCTCAGAAATAGGTACATTATGTTGGGATCAACTTTCATATCCCTGTGCTCCCAAATCCTTTAATATGGCTAATTTCTTAATTTGTCATTTCCATTTTATAGTTTCTCAACTCATACTTTCAGCGTAACCATACTAGCTAACCATTTTATAATTTCTCAACTCATACTTTCAGCCTAACATAACTACCTAACATACTCATTCCCTTTTCTTTTTCATGACAAACTATATTCATTAATATTCCAAATAATTAAAAGCTTTCATTTCAAAAAATGATTATTATAACCTTTATAGAGTATGTGGGTCCATAGTACATCTAAATCATTCAACAGAGCTGCAGGAAGGACAGTTATTTATTTTTCATGAAATTATTGGCAGAAGGTCATTAACATCTGATTTCATTATCCAACCAGCACTCCGGTATCAAGGGAAAATTTTGATGAAAATCACAAAATGGAAAAAATGGCGGCTGAGTAACAGCTTCCCTGTAACTGGGCTTGGCGAATCTGGGGAGAGAAGACTCCAGACATCTCTGGCCGGTGGGATCTGCCTATGATCATCCCTTTGAGGATACAGGGAGCCAGCAAGGGACTTCTGGACCCCAGGAGGAAGATAAAAACAGTGGAAAACTGGCAAGTGGCTGCCTGTGTTCGATCAACCTAATCACGCCGGCAATCGTGAGTACAAGCAACAGTGAGACTGCAAACTGGAAGGCCTTATCTGTGAACTTTTTTGGTGTTCTTGGACTTGGCGTTCAGTTGAGCTGCATTGGGGAGAGCTTGAGCAAAAGTGTGGAGATCTTTGGGCATTGTCTAGAGCCCCAAAAGGAGCCACTGAGCTGGGCTAAGTGAAAGCCATTGTGTGGAAAAACTGCTCCGGCAAGCTTTGCCCTCAGGGTCCCAGAGCAAGGATCTGGCGGGACAAAGTAACCTAGTGACTGAGCAGCTTAAAGGCGGGGACAGAACTGCCTC
>CAUYPK010047391.1:0-41502 GCA_963574355.1 Loris lydekkerianus | reverse complement strand
ATGCCATTATGGGATTCGATGTGTTGAGTATTTGTACAAATTGGAGTGCTTACATCCTACTAATCAACATAGCTTTCACCTCATTTACCCAATTACAGCATTAAGACATTTGTGTTCTACACCTGACAGATCCAACTTGTACTTGCATAGTGCTCCATAGGTGTGGTCCCCCTACTGCTGGTGGGAATGCAAGCTAGTACTAACTTTTATGCAACAGTTACTGCCCATGGTGGCATGTAAATTTATCTTTTTTGTCTATTCTTTTCTTTTTCTCTTTACCACTATGAGCTACAGCATTTTCATGTAATGTATGTAATGCAATCAGTATCTGACTTTTCCTAAATTCAAAATGGAATAAGACATTTCTCCAAAAAGCTCTAACTCTTTTTTTTTTTTTTTGAGACAGAATCTCACTTTATTGCCCCTTGGTAGAGTGCCATGGCATCACAGCTCACAGCAACCTACAACTCCTGGGCTTAGGTGATTCTCTTGCCTCAGTCTCTCAAGTAGCTGGGACTACGGGCGCCCACCACAACACCTGGCTATTTGTGTTGTTTTTGTTGTTTTTGTTGTTGTTGTTGTTGCTACAGTTTGGCTGGGGCCAGGTTCGAACCTGCCATCCTCAGTATATGGGGCTGGCAGCCTATGCACTGAGCAACAGGTGCTGTCCAAAGCCCTAAGTTCTTTTAATTATGTGTAATATGCAGAAAGCAAGATCTGGGCAGTAGATGTGCTCATTGATACTAAGGGGTCTTTGCTTCTGGGCTCTTTCAGTTGGCAGGGGAAACAAATATCTCCACCTTTCCGTTTACCTTCACCTATATGTGCATATAGTAAAAATCATTAATTTATATTGGTATGCCCATTTAATTTCCTAATGAATCATTTGATGATAAAAGTTTTTAAGTTTGATGAGCTCTAAGTTAAAGATTTGTTCATGCAGACATTCTAGCATATATTCTTATAATAGCTTTGCAGTCTTGGATTTTATGTTTATCTCTATAAACCCATTTCTAAGCAATTAATGTTTATGTATAATATGAAGTACAAGTTGAGATTTATTTTCTTACAGATATTTTAGAACAATCTGTTGAATAGATATTGTTCTCCATCAGCATGGTCTTGCACCTTTGTCAAAAATCAAATACACGGACACTCTATTTAGAGCTCTTCATGCTGTGTCGATGGTGTGTTTGTTAAATTTTATGCCAGTATTACATCATCTTCATTACTGAAGCTGCACAGGAAGTCTTGAATTCTGGTGTAAATCTTCCATGTTTTTCCTTTTAAGATTACTTTGGATAGTCTAGGTTTTTTATACTCACATACAAATTTTGACATATGACAATATTCAGTTTTCCAGTCCATGAAGATGATACATCCATTAATTTAGGTCTTTTTTAATGTGTCTTGGGAAGGTTTTGCTGTTTCCATTGTGAAGTCTTAAATGCCTTTCACGAAATTTCTTCCTTATTTAAGTATTTATTTATTTATTGGCTATTATGAACAGCATAATTTTTAATTTTAATTTTTTTAAATCATTGCTACTTATACATAAAACTGCATTTGATCCAGTATGTTAAGCTTGTATACTGCACTCTTACTAAATGCATGTGCTGACTATTTTTCATAGTTATTTTCTAGGATTCTCTATATAAACAATTAAATCATAAGCAAATACAGACATCTTTACTTCTTCCTTTGTACAGTGATGCCGTTTGTTTCTTTATCTTACTTTAATTTACTATCACTTCCAACAATGTTGAATCAAAATAATAAAGGTGGTAATTCTTATGTTGTTTCTAATCTTAAGAGAAAACTATACAACATTAACTGTATGGATTCTTGTGTCTACATTTATGAAGCACATTAGAAGATAACTTATTTATTTATTTAGAGACAAAGTCTCACTAGGTGGCCCTTGGTAAAGTGCTGTGGCATCACAGCTCACAGAAACCTCTCATCTTAGGTTCAAGCGATTCTCTTGCCTCTGCCTCCAGAGTAGCTGGGAACTAAAGACGCAGGCTGGCCACGAACCCATGAGCCCCATGTATGTGGCTGGCAGCGTAACCTCTGAGGTACAGGTGCCAATCCAGAAGATAACTTATTTTTGATGTCCTTTTAAAACAATTCTTCTTGAATTGTTTGAAAGAATTTACCAGTTACACCAGATGGGCCTGTAATTTTCTTTTTGATGTGATTTTGTTAGTTGAACTTTTTGAGGAATTTATTTCTGTAATATTAAGTGTCAAATGATTGACGTGAAATTCCATATTATCTTCTTAGTATTTAAGGAATTTGTAGTAAGAACACATTTTTCAGTCCTGATACTCATATCTGTGTTCTATTTTTTTTAGTTAGTTTGTTTTTGAGACAGAATCTCACTTAGTTGCACTAGGTAGAGTGCTGTGGCATCACAGCTCACTCTTGGGCTCAAGCAGTCCTTTTGTCTCAGCTTCCTAAGTAGTTGGGAATACAAGGTACCCATCACAACATCCTAGATTTTTCTATTTTCAATAAAGCCAGAGTCTTGCTTTGCTCAGGCTGGTCTTGAACTCCTGACTCAGTTGATCCATTCTCATTGGTGTCCCAGATTGCTAGGATTATAGGCGTGAGCCACTGTGCTCGGGCCTCTATCTTTTTCTTGATCAATATGGAGATTTATCAATTTTATTGACTTTTTTAATGAAACAAATTTTGGCTTTGTTAATTTTCAATTTATTTATTGTGTGTTTCATTGATTTCTGGTATTATCTTTTGCCTACTGTGCATTTATTCCTACTGTTCTTTTTCTAGCTTCTTAAAGGAGAACCTTTGGTAAATAATTCTGTATATTTCATTTCTGAAATCATTGAAAGCTATTGTTTTCTCAGTGCCATTGTAAATGATACAACATTTTGATATGTTGATTAAAATGTATTCTGGGTCCCCTTGAGATTTACTTTATAACATTCATGTTATTGAAAATGTCTTGCCTAATTTCTAAATATTTAGGTTACTTCAAAATATCTTACCTATTTTGAACTCTAGATATACTCTCTATGAATTTCTATTTTAACAGCTCTAAATGGTATAATCAACAGTCAATAAACCACACATATTGAAAGTATGACATTTGATATAAGTATACATAAGTATACACCTGTAAGACCATCTGTACCATCCAAAAAAATTAATGTTTATGACTTTCAAAAGTTTCCAATTCTCCTTTATAATACATTCCTTCTCTCCCTCTCAGTTCTCAATCTCTACTTGCAATCCACCAATAAGCCAAGGTAATCACTGACATAATATCTGTCACTATATATTAGTTTACATTTTAACATTTCATTTAAAACTTATGCAATATGCAGTAGAACCTCTGTAGTTGACCACCCAAGGGACCATAATAAACTGGTCAACATATAGATATGGATGACATAAAGAACTAGGTCTATTGTACTGATCCATGCATGGGATACATGACTGTTCCATGATAATTAGGTCAACATAGGAGGTGGTAAAAGTAGAGTGGTGGTCAACTATGGAGGTTTATACTGGCTATTTTTTTAACTTATTTAATAAAGTATCTGTTCATTGTTTTATTGGTTTTGTTTCTTATTATTGAGCTTTGAGAGTTCTTTATATAATCTGTATGTGAGTTCTTTATCAGATATATAATTCAAATTATTCTCTTAGTCTTTGTATTTTTTAGAGAACAAATTAGTCATTGATATCTTTCAAAGAAGACACATTTTTGTAATACCAATTAAACTAATCAATTTCTTGTTTTATTGATTGTGCTTTGGTTGCTTATTTGGGATACATTTGCCAAACTCAAGTCACAATGTTTTTTAATGTTTATATTATAATATATCACATATTGTAAACATATAGTATTGTATTCCAGTAGTTTTATAGTTTTAGGCTTCATATCATCAATTTTACTATGTTTGATATTGAGTTGATTTTTATATGACATGAAGTATTCATTAAAATATATATTTCTGCATATGAATATTCAATTGTCCTAGCACTATTTTTTTAAAAAATTATATCTTCTCTTTCTCCTTTCATAGTAGTAAAGATATATTGGTTAGATAAAGCTATATGTAAATAAATAGACAAATGGATATGTTATCTGTTTCTGGACACTATTCTATTTCATTGATTAATTTGTATATCTTAAAGCCATACACCTGGATTGCTGTGGCTTTAAAAATAACTCAAACTTAGGCAGTAATAATCTTTTATCATTTTCCTTCATAAGTATTCTAACTTGTGAGCATAATATTTACTTAGAACTATATTAATTCTCTCTGCAGCATGATTTATAGTTTTCAGTTTATAAATCTTGAAACTTTTTTGTCAGATTTATCCCTAAATATTTTACCTTCTATGATTATGACATTTTTTAACATTTAAATTTTAAAATACTCATTGGTAATATAGACAAGAGATCTTCTGCATATCAATGTTACATCCTACAACCTTGATAAACTTAACTTAATACCTCTTGGAGCTTTTTTGTAGATTCCATGGAAATTTCTCCATATACAAGCATGCTGCTTGTGAATAACAAGAGTTCTGATTTTTCCATTCCCATATAATTGCCTTTCATTTATTTGTATTGCTTTGTTAGAGTGGCTAAAACTGCCAGTATAATGTCGAATAGAAGTGGTGAGAGCACACATCTTTGTCTTGTTCCTGATGTTAAAGATAAAACATTTAATGTTTCATCATTAGATATCATGTTAGCTGTAGGATTCTTTGGAATAATTTTTATCAATTTCAAGATAGTCTCTTCTATTTCTAGTTTGCTAAAGAGTTTTTAGGAACAATGCAAGTTGAATTTTGTCAAGTTTTATTTGTATCTATTGAAACAACCATATTGTTTTTTTTTTTTTAATTATGGTGTGAATTTCATGGTCAATAATCAAATGTTAAACTGTTCTTTCTTTTCTGAGATACATTACATTTGATTCTGAAGTATTACCTTTTTATTTTTTTTACATTTTTATTTATTTATTTATTTATTTATTTATTTTTTTTTTATTATAGATAAAAATATGCACCATAGATGTGGCCCAACCCATTACCCTCCCTCCACCCAAACCTCCCCCCTCCCTTCCCCTTCCTTGGTCCTTTCCCCATAGTCTTGTGCTATAGTTGGGTTATAGCCTTGATGTGAAGGCTATAGTTTAGCTTCATAGTAGGGCTGAGTACATTGGATACTTTTTCTTCCATTCCTGGGATACTTTGCTAAGGAGAATATGTTCCAGCTTCTATTATTAAATTTTTAGTCTTGGATGGCACCTGTGGCTCAGTGAGTAGGGCACCAGCCCCATATGCCAAGGGTGGCGGGTTTGAACCCAGCCCTGGCCAAACTGCAACAAAAAAATAGCCAGGCATTGTGGCAGGGGCCTGTAGTCCCAGCATCTCAGGAGACTGAGGCAAGAGAATCGCCTAAGCCCAAGAGCTGGAGGTTGCTGTGAGCTGTGATGCCACAGCACTCTACTGAGGGTGAAAAAGTAAGACTCTGTCTCTAAAAAAAAGAAAGTTTTAGTCTGAAAATCATGTTTTTGTTTATCTCCTGTGTGTCTCTTTCACATCTCCTTAGAGTTCTTATTACTTTTTTCTTGCTGTTCAAATTGTCATCTATCTCTTCCAGCAACTCTATTTCACAAGGAACTTGCTCAGATTGTTCAATTTGCTCTTTTTCTGTCTGGTTTTAAATACCTTGGAAATAGCTTACGTGTCACTGGTCCTTAGATTGTGGAAGGCCAGTGGTCTCTGGCTGCCTAATATTTAATAAGGGCCAGACAGGTTGTCAGGAAGAAAGGAAGGAAGCCTTTCTGCTCCTTAATTCAAGTTCTCCTGGCTTGTTCAGTTGTTCCCCAGCTGCTACAGTTAGAGAAAATATGCACCCTGGAAATCAATGCCCTGAGAGGCCAACTATGGTGGCACCAGCAGGGGGGTCCAAACACCAGCAATTTCCATACTCAGGTCTTTATGTCAGGTCTGTCCTATCCTGATGCCCAGCTCCTGACCTGCTCCTGTGAAGAAACTATCCTTCAGGTCTATGATTCTCACCCTTCAGGCCCATCATGCCTACTGATTGACCCCAACAGATGGAATTAAGGTGGATTTGGAAGTAAAGAAAATGTGAGAAACATTAAGCTGTCATCTTCTCCTTGCATAAATTTGAAATTAAGAATTTTTTCATACTCATGCAGATCATCTTTCATGCTAAATGGGTAGTGTGCAAATAAAGTCTTCATGAGTCATCTAAATATAAAAGCAAACTTGGAGGAACTATAATTTCAAGGAACATATTATGTATTCCTTACAGAGCTCAAACCAACTGAATTAGTTTATTCAAACTCTCCAATGTGAATATTTGTATGTAGACATCAAGCATGAGAAATGTTAAGCCTGGCATGAAAACCCAACGCATGGCAGAATCTATGGTTTTAAAACGGAATGGTTATTTGATCTCTATGCAAACCTCAGCATATTTCTTCATTTTTTTAAAATCCCATGGAAAGCTATAATTTGAATTTAAGAACAGTAGTTAGAAGCAAAATGCTAATCAGAATCAGAAAACCATGTATTAAATCGTCTCATGAGCAAGGTACTTTGTAAAGCTGAACTCAGCATCCATCATAGAAGACTGAAAGCACTTTTTCCAGCCCTAGTATTGGCTTTTCAAGGATCCCAAATTTCTTCTTGAAGATATAAGGCACTTTCCCAGATTGCCTATCTTCTAAGTCATGGCCAGTCAAGTTTTTCTTCCAGAAATCCTTTTTCCCAAGGTTTGCCTCCAAGGGAGCTGCGCCTGCTATTTTCGAAGCAGGCTCACCAGACTTTTCACTTAAAGGTTTTCACTATGCTACATTATTGAGAAACAAGATATTGAAAATAGACATTAGAGGCCATGCATGGTGGTTTATGCCTGTGATCCTAGCACTCTGGGACTCTGAGGCAGGTAGGTTGCCTGCATTCAGGAATTTGAGACCAACCTGAGCAAGAGTGAGATTCAGTCTCTACTAAAAATATTTAATAGAAAAACTAGCTGGGCATTGTGGTGGGCACCTGCCATCCCAGCTACTCAGGAGGCTGAGGCAAGAGGATCTTTTGAGCCCAAGATTTTGAGGTTATTATGAGCAATGATGCCACAGCACTCTATCCAGAGCAACAGTGAAACTGTCTCAAAAAAAAAAAAAAAAAAAAAAGAAAAAGAAAAGAAAAGAAAATAGACATTAGAAAAGTTACAGAAGTTTGTCAAATCACCAAGTGTTATCCCTAAATATGAGTCCTTAGGGCACAATGAAACATATTTGAGCCTGGGAAAACTTATTCAGCCCCTTTCTTCTGTTGTCTATGTTGGAAGTTGTAAAAAAAAAGGGAGCCTGGGAAAGAGATAGCCTCCCTTTCCCACTTTCTGTTGCTCTTTTATTCTCTGATTTCAACTCAAGATCTTTCTTTTTTCTCCCACTTGCTGCAGCCCTTCTCCTTTTCTATCAGTCTCAGATATCCTGGTGGTCGTATTTGGGTAGAACTCTGGGTGTGCCCTAGTAGTTCATCCCAATGGCTACCAACATTGGATGGCAGTCTTCTCTATTCCCAGAGAGCTTTGTGTATACAACTTTCACAGAGGTCATGCCACTTTCAGTTATTCTGTAAAGTATCACGGACTGAAGGAATTTTGAAGTGATCTGTCTTTATTGTTTAATAATAGTCAGGCCCATGTGTAGTTCATAGCTTCAAACCTAAGTGAGATAATTTAAGTGTGAGAGGATATAAAATTCAAATTATTACTAAAGGCCTGGAAAATAAGACTATATGAAGAAAGGCATTTGCAGGTTTAACATTTGGGGATGTGTATGTGTGTGTAAAGAACTGCCCTGTGTATTGTAGGGTGTTGACCCATTAGATACTACTAACATTCCCCCTCCAGAGGGGACTTCTAAAAATGTCTACAGAAACTGCCTAATGTCCCTTGGGGCTAAAAATCACCCCTGGTAGGTAACAACTGGATTAAGAGAGTTGAGATAGTCATGATAAAAAAACTTTTATTTTTTATTTTTATTTTTTTGACATGCTACAAAAATAGGTCTTTATTTTTAGGAGATAAAGAACTTTTAATTATAACATCTGAATATATGAAAGGGTCTCCCACTGATGCCAGCCATTAGCAGCTTTCTGTTTCTACTAAACAGAATTTTAGCTCAAACGATTTGGATAAACCATAGTTGATAATTTCTTGGGAGGCTTGTCATAATTATTAAGAAAGGAATAGAATTTTCTCTGCCAGTCTTTAAAATGAGACAAAGTCAATTGTTTCTAGGATGATTCCAGTATAATCATTCCCTAGAAAAGATGTTCTAGAAGACTTTGAAGCTCCTTTCAGCCTATATTTTGCTATCTGGCAAACTACAGGCACTAGCTAGGCTTCATGTGCATTACTGAACACCAGAGCCACTCTGTGGATCTAATGGGACTTTTCCAAAAAGAAACACGAAGTGCGAATGTTTCTTATTGTTTCAACATTTCTGGAAACTATATAGGAAACCATAAAATTGTTCCTTAGTAATTTCTTTTCTTTTCTTTTTTTTTTTTAAGTATTTATTTATTTTATTATTATTATTATTTTGCCCTTTATTGCCCTCGGTAGAGTGTTGTGGCATCACACAGCTCACAGCAACCTCCGACTCCTGGGCTTAGGTGATTCTCTCGCCTCAGCCTCCCGAGTAGCTGGGCCTACAGGTGCCTGCCACAATGCCCGGCTATTTTTTTGTTGCAGTTTGGCCAGGGCCGAGTTTGAACCTGCCACTCTGGGTATATGGTCCAGCACTCTACCCACTGAGCCACAGGCACTGCCCACCCTCAGTATTTTCTTTTGAAGATGCTTTTAAGAGACTTGTAGGAAGTTTGATTAGTTCTATGTTACATTTGGTTTTATCTTACTCTGAATTATTTATTCGCTCAAAGTGGTAAGAAGTACTGTTGTGCTTTTAAAATACCACGGGATGAGAATATGGAGTCTGTGTGAAAGGAGAGTTTGACCTCTCAGAAAAGAAGTCATTGGAAGGAGAAAGAAATTGCTGGATGACTTTTTAAACTTATACTCCTGCCTCATTCTGGAAAGAACTTAAGGCTGAATTCTTGATAATGACCAAATTTTTAAGCTCTTGAATCTACAGTCATATTACTTAATAATGTGTGAGAAGGAATTCTTGAACTATATTTTGAAGCCTATAATTAGACTAGTGTTTACATTCGGACAGTAAAGAATAGAACGATGATACTTTTTGCTTCTTTGCTATATAAGAAATGCTTATTCACTGAAACATATTAACTAATCAGACATTCTACTTGTTTTTTTAAAATGATTTTAATTCTTTATTGTTTAACTTTAACTTTTAGAAATAATCACACTCTATTGCAGGTTTACAGAAAAACCACTATAAACTAGTGCAAGGAGAGAAAGGAGGGAGAGGGGAAAGTGTTTACTTGACCTTGTACCTGAGAAGCCCCAACGTAGAGTCCAAATAAGACTGGATTGGGGGGGATTAGTTTTATTGTCAGAGTCCATGTGGCAAGATGGCTGTAGAATTAAGGAGAGTCTGTTTTCCTAGTAGCTGTACTGAAGTCCTGTGCCCATCTCTAAGCCAATCGTTCTTATTGGCTAGGCTAGATCGCAGGTCACCGCTGGAGTCAACAATGGAGTCACCTGCTGATCCAAGAGTGACAAAAAATGGATTCCCAAATAAAAATGAGGATGTTACTGGAAGTAGAGCAAATGGATATTAGGTAGTCACCAAGAAATGTCCATCACACATGAGTTTTTTTGTTTTGTTTTGTTTTTTGAGAGTCTCACTCTGTCTGCCTCAGTAGAGTGCAAAGGCATCACCATAGCTCACAACAACCTCAAACTCTTGGGCTCAGGCAATCCTCTTTCCTAAGCCTCCAGAGTAGTGGGAACTACAGGCACGTGCCACCATGCCTGGCTAGTTTTTTCTATTTTTTTATTAGAGGTGAGGTCTCACTCTTGCTCAGGCTAGTCTCGAACTCCTTAGCTCAAACAATCCCCCTGGCTCAGCCCTCCCAGAGTGCCAGGATTACAGGGGTGAGCCACCACACCCGGCCATCAGAAACATATTATTTGTATTTATATATTTCAGTGAAATTCTTAGTTTAGAACACATTGTCATTCCAATATCTGGTTTCATAGTTTCTTTTTAGAGTCATTCTGACAAAAAGTATCAATAGTCCAGTACTATGTATTTTATCCTTCTTCCAGAGTCAAGGAATTTTCATCTGGAAACATGGCTACTCAGAATAAAAACTCTATTTCTCAGTTCTTTTCCTGGTAGGTGTAAGTCATGTGGCAATAAGGTGTAGAAGTGATACAATCAACTTTGAAGTTATACCCTCAAAAGGAAAGCAAGTCAGGTCACTCTGTCATAGGTATTCAGTAGTTTCCCATTATCTGAGGGTGATGCCTTCCAAGACCCCCAGTGGATGCCTGAAACCTCAAATAGTCGTGAATCTGATATATACAATGTCTTTTCCTGTACATAAGTACATATGATAAAGCTTAATTTATAAATTAGACACAGTAGGGAGGCACCTGTGGCTCAGTGAGTAGAGCACCAGCTCCATATACCAAGGGTGGCGGGTTCAAACCCGGCCCCGGCCAACTTGCAACAGAAAAAATAGCTGGGCGTTGTGGCGGGTGCCTGTAGTCCCAGCTACTCAGGAGGCTGAGGCAAGAGAATCACCTAAGCACAGGACTTGGAGGTTGCTGTGAGCTATGTGATGTCAAGGCACTCTACTGAGGGTGATAAAGTGAGACTCTGTCTCTACAAAAAAAAGAAAAAAAAATTAGACACAGTAAGAGATTAGCAACAATAACTGATAACAAAATAGAAAAATTAGAAATAAATGTATAAATAAATGTAAATAGAACAATTTAAAACATGGTTTATTTCTGGAGTTTTTTGTTTAATATTTTCAGACTGTGGTTAACTGAAACTTCTGAAAAGTGAATGAGGGGAGATCACTGTGTTCAATTTCTGAGTTTTCATATTATCTCTCCTTTTCTGTCTTTTTTTTTTTTTTTTTTTTTTGGTTTGTTTTTTTTTAGACAGAGTCTCACTTTGCCACCCTAGGTAGAGTGGTGTCACAGCTCACAGCAACCTCAAACTCTTGGGCTTAAGTGAGTCTCTTGCCTCAGCCTCCCAAGTAGCTGGGATGACAGGTGCCCACCACAACGCCCGGCTTTTTTTTTTTTTTTTTTTTTTTTTTTAAGAGACAAGGTCTTGCTCTGAAAGGCTGGTCTCCAACCTGTGAGCTCAGGTAATCCACCCACCTCTTGGCCTCCCAGAGTGCTAGGATTACAGGCATGAACCACAGGGCTGGCCTGGGACTCTTCTTTTTATTCATTATCTTCAAGCTTCAGGTTCTTCACAGATACCTAAATAAGTTCATAAACTCAGGTAACTTTGAGAATGAGTGACAGATGAGATTTGAAGAGCTCTTAGGTGTGCTCCTCGCAGAATAAGAAAGTTTCACTAAAAGGTATACCTCTGTAATTGTGGGAGTTACCCCAACAACTCAGCGAGAGTGGGGTTCTTGCTTCTGCCTTTAGTAAGAAAGCATTTCTGAGCAGCTCTTGAATTTTTTTTACAGTTTGTTTAAATCAGGAACCAAATAAGGGTCACATATTACATCTAGTTTACATGCCTCCTTTAAATTATGGGTTCCCCCTCTGTTTCTGTGCTCTCTCACTTTCTTTTCCTTGAAATGTGTTTGTCATTTTTCCTGTAAGATTTCCCAACAGTCTGAATTTGCTAATTGTGCTCCACTGATGATGTTTAAAGGATGACTTTGTCTATTATGTTTTCTATAAACTGATGGATCTAGAGGGTCAATCAAATTTAGGTTCATTTTTTTGGTGAGGATATTTTGTAAGTGGTTTTATGTACTTTCATCAGAGGCACAAAATACATATTTGTTTCTTTCTGTGATGCTAAGATTGATCAGTGGATTCTGGCATGGCTAGGCTGAATCATGTGCTATAAAGTTCTCCACCAGCTTTTTATCTAATGCTTTTAGCAGTCATTAATGGTCTTTGTTTGCATCCATTATTTCATTAAAGATCGATGCACAGTGACATTCTATTTCTATCATGCCAGCTTTACTTATTAACTGGAATATCTCCATGAAGGGAAACTCTTTCCTTCTTTCTTTCTTTTTCTTTCTTTCTTTCTTTTTTAGAGACAGTCTTACTATGACATCTGTAGAGTGCAGAGGCATCACAGCTCACAGCAACTTCCAACTCCTGGGCTTAGGCAATTCTCTTGCCTCAGCTTCCCAAGTAGCTGGAACTACAGGCGCCTGCCACAACACCCAGGTATTTTTTTGTTGCAGTTTGGCTGGGGCCGGGTTTGAACCTGCCACCCTCAGTATATGGGGCCAGTGCCCTACCCACTGAGCCACAGGCGCCACCCATCTCTCATCAACTAGTGGTTACCCTGAGGTACAGTTTGTTCAGAAAAGTCAGAGTATTGTTTGATTCTTTCTTTTTATTTATACATTTTTAGAATTGCAAATTGGTTCCCAGGATTCTCCAAAGGTAAGCCATGGAAATTTCTTTTTTTTCTGTTTTGGTCGTTATGAAATCTGTCTATACATAAGATGAACATAAGCAAGACCAAGTAAAATTATTATTTATTACATTCACTTTTCAATTTCTACATGTGAAAGGAAATCAATTCTATATCCTACTTCATGATGCGTATGACACATTTAAGCTACTATGATAATTGTTACTATGATTAATTGAACCGACTGGGTGCCGTGGCTCATGCCTGTAATCCTAGCACTCTGGGAGGCTGAGGTAGGAGGATTGCCTGAGCTCAGGAGTTTGTGACCAGCCTGAGCAAGAGCAAGACCCTGTCTCTAAAAATAGCCAGGTGTTGTGACAGGTGCCTGTAGTCCCAGCTACATGGGAGTCTAGGGCAGGAGGATCCCCTGAGCCAAGGGGTGTGAGATGGCAGTGTGCTGTGATGACGCCACTGCACTCTACCCAGGTCGATGGAGTGAGACTTTGTTGCAAAAACAAAACAAACAAAAAACTAATTGAACCATAAATTAGATACTATGTTTTTAGTGATAAGATGAAATATTAAAATTAAGAAATAGGTTTGGCACCTGTGGCTCAACCAGCTAAGGTGCCAGCCACGTAACACCTGAGTAGGCGGGTTCGAATCCAGCCCAGGCCCGCCAAACAACAATGATGGCTGCAACCAAAAAATAGCCGGGTGTTGTAGCAGGCGCCTGTGGTCCCAGCTAATTAGGAGGGGAAGGCAGAAGAATTGCTTGAGCCCAGGAGTTGGAGGTTACTGTGAGCTGTGATGCCACAGCACTCTACCCAGGGTGACAGCTTGAGGCTCTGTCTCATAAGAAAAAAAAAATTAAGAAAATATAAATATACAAGTTGATACTTGCCTATTTCTACAAAGCAAATGAGGTTAAGATACATCAGCCATGTTCACAGTAAAATTTTACTTGACTCAAGAAATGTGGCATCTTCATATATCTCAAAAGCTATTCCAAATCCAAAAATATTTCTACTGCTTTCTTGAAATGTTATTTTAGGAATAATCTATACCCTGCACATCTAAAGCTACTATCTTCTAGGGAAATGAGCTATCCGGGTTTATGGTACAAGCTTTTGTTTGACCTAACGTTATAAAAAGTACAGAACTCTTGGTGAGGGGCAATGATGTTTAAGAAGTATAATATTCAGGGACTAGAGCTAAAAAATGCAAACACTGTAACCTAACTGTTTGTACTCTCAAATTATTCTGAAAGTTTTAAAAAGAGGTATACTATTAGGGGCAAGGAACTCCTTTGACTGTATTTTTATAAGAGAATCTGCAAACGGCATCTGCTGTGGCCTTCTCTCCTCTGAGAGCCATTAGTTACCTCCCGGGAGAAAATAAATTACAGTCATCTTCTTGGTAGCTTACTAAGTTATTAAATCTTTGTAAATCATTCAAATATTCGTATATCAGGTAGTGCCAAGATACTGATGACACAACGGTAAAAATCTAGTCTCTATCCTCAAGGAATTTACAGCAGAATGAGTAAACGCAGATTGGAAAACAGGCAGGAAATTCTAGTAAAGAGCTCGGGTACAGCCACAGGGTGAAATTTTTCTTTGTAAATAATGATTACATTATAACACTGAGTGAAAACCTGCACCTTGTATTTGTCTATCAGGACACCCTCACCCCGCCACGTGCATTTTAATCCCCACCCCAGTCATTTGCCTTTTGCTTAAGCATAATCTTTGAGGAATGCAAACAGAACTACATCCTTGGCTCATACAAACCTGGGGCATTATGATACTACTTACACAGCTGATACTCTGACAGCAGTTTCCAGCACAACTATGGGTCCGACTGGCTCATCAGATAAGGGCCTTCAGTTCTCTACCTTAGAATTCAGAGGCAATCAAAACTGATCAATCAGGACTAAAAGGATTGAAGCATCTACATAAGAAGTTATTGGTTTTCAAACTTTTTTTTTTCTTTTTTTAGAGACAGAGTCTCACTTTATCACCCTTGGTAGAGTACTGTGGCGTCACAGCTCACAGCAACCTCCAGCTCTTGAGCTTAGGCAATTCTCTTGCCTCAGCCTCCCCAGTAGCTGGGACTACAGGAACCCTCCACAAAGCCCTGCTATTTTGTTGTTGTTGTTGTTGTTGTTGTTGTTGTTGTTGCAGTTTGGCTGGGGCTGGGTTGGAACCTGCCACCCTTGGTATATGGGGCTGGCGCCCTATCCACTGAGCCACAGGCACCACCCTCAAACTTTATTTTTAAGCTCCAGTTCTATGTTTAAATGAAACCACCCCTTGGTGTAAAGCTGAGGGCTGCTACCCTTGTTCCTGATTTCCAGGCACATCAGCAGAACTCCTATTGTTTTTCAGAATGCTGGTTTCTGACTTAAAGGATAAAAATTAAAACAAAGTCAAAATCCTTTAACTTGAAAATTTCTCACAAAGGTTTATGTTCATGCTCTTCAAGAACATTTGGTCTTCTTGCTTTATGTGCAAATAATATATTTGAAAAGCTATTAAATTTTGGAAGCACTTTTCCTTCTTTTTTTCTTTCTTTTTGAGACTGAGTCATGTTACCCTCGGTAGAGAGCAGTGGCATCGCAGCTCACAGCGACTTCAAACTCTTGGGCTTAGGCGATTCTCCTGCTTCAGGAGAAGTAGCTGGGACTATAGGCACCCACCAAAACACATCACATTTCCCTTAGTATCACAGATTTTGTGGGCTACATCCCCTCTAATTTTGATGTAGCCACTTCTAATGGCATGGTCCATATTTATTATTATTGAATATTGCCTTTCAAGTAAGTAAATCTTTTTTAAGCAAGCATGAGCTGTCACACTTAAGTCCATTTATTATCTGATACTGACTGATATACTCACCTGTAATATGTAACGAATCAATCAACATATCAAAATATGCTATAATAAAAAGAAAATCTCTAATTTTTTATAATACTTTCATATAATCTTTCAGACTTAAATCTACTTTAACAAATCACTTGAATTCTCACAGTTCATTATTATATTGTAAAATTGAAATTTAAGATTTTTTTACAAACTGCATTTATTGTTGCTTATATTTATAACTAGTAAGGGATTATATCCAACTGACAACTGGATGGGATAATGGGATAAGGGAAGGAGCAAGATGCAATCTGCTAAATTGGATGAAACCTCCTGTATTTTACAATAGAGAGCAGTAAGATGATGTGGGAAGTGAAATGGGAGTAGGGAGCAGTTTTCTTCCAGGGCCAAAATGAGCCTAAGAACTCTCTTAAACCCATGGACTTCTATACGCAATTCCAAGAGGGTACCCTATTGATGCAAAGCACTTAATAACTTTTCCTTCTTTTTCTTATCACTAAAACTACTTTTTTACTATGAAAGATATAGATGAAGAAAAAGACAAAATCATCATAAGATCATCAGCCAGAAATAACTACAGTTGACTTTTTTTAACACCTTTATTGATGTTAATATCCCATGCAATTGACCCATTTGACATGTACAATTCAGTTTTTATTTTATTTTATTTATTTATTTTTGAGAGAGTCTCACTTTGTCACCCTTGGTAGAAAGCTGTGGCATCACAGGTCACAGCAACTTCCAACTCGGGCTCAAGCGATTCTCTTGCCTCAGCCTCCCAAGTAGCTGGGACTATAGGTGCCCGCCACAATGCCCAGCTATTTTTACAAACGAAGTCACCCTCTTGCTTGGGCTGGTCTCGAACGTGTAAACTCAGGGTAATCCATTACCCTCAGCCTCCCAGAGTGCTAGGAATACAGGTGTGAGCCACCATGCCTGGCCTACAATTCGGTTTTTGTTTGTTTGTTTTTTGAGACAGAGTCTCACTATGTTGCCCTCTGTAGAGTAAGTACTATGGTGTCACAGCTCACAGCAACCTCAAACTCTTGGGCTTAAGCAATTCTCTTGCCACCTCCCAGGTAGGTGGGCCTACAGGCGCCTGCCACAAAGTCGGCTATTTTTTTGGTTGTAGTTGTCATTGTTCGGCAGGCCCAAGCTGTAACCACTAGCTCTAGTGTATGTGGCTGGCTCCCTAGCCTCTGAGCTACAGGTGCTGAGCTACAATTCAGTTTTTAAAGTGTATTTATACATGGAGCTGTACCTTCATGGCTTCCTAATTTTAGAACATTTTATTACTCCCAAAAGAGTAATAAAATCATCATCAGCTCCCCATTTTCGCTCAGGTGTATTTCCCCCTACTCAGGCCTAGACAACTACGAATGTAATTTCTGCCTCTGTGGATTTGCCTATTCTGGATATTTCATATGGAACAGAGCCACAGTATGTGGTCTTTTGTAAATGACTTCTTTTACTTAACATAATGGTTTCAAGATTCACCCATGTTGTAGCATGTATCAGTACTTAGTTTTTCATTGTGGTTTTATGTATGTAAGACATTTTCTTTCTTTCTTTCTTTCTTTCTTTCTTTCTTTCTTTCTTTCTTTCTTTCTTTCTTTCTTTCTTTTTTTTTTGTAGAGACAGAGTCTCACTTTATTGCCCTTGGTTGTAGCCTCAGTGTAACTTCAAGTGCCATTGACTTATGTTTAAAGAAGCTTTCTTAGATTCCATATGAAGGGATGTTCCTTTAAGACTCTCCAAGCTGATTAGCAAACTAGTCAAATGGGAGGCTGACTCTGCAAACAGAGTCTCCTGTCTGTGGAATGTCCTGGAAGGGACCTTGGAAGGGAAAAACAAGATAAGTTGGTGAACATTTCAGTTACATGATGCACCTGTTTTCTCAGACAAACGGCTGAATAAGGTTTTGTGGTCGCTCTGCATGGCTTCTTTGTACTCTTATCATATAAACCATTGGATGCCAATTAGTATTATTATTAGAATGTGTACGTGCAGAACTTAGTATTGTTAAAGTATATAAGCTTGTAAGAAATTACCTAAGGTTGCTGTATGCCGGAGCGAGCAACAGCCTCCCCACTTTCAGACATTTCAGTGCAGATTTCTTCCTCTGCGGCTCCGTTTTGCACAACACTTGGTAGAGTGCTGTGGCATCACAGCTCACAGCAACTTCCAGCTCTTGTACTTAAGTGATTCTCTTGCCTCAGCCTCTCGAGTGGCTGGGACTAAGGTGCCCACCACAACACTTGGCTATTTTTTTGCTGCTGTTTGGCAGGGACACCACCCTCTGTATATGGGGCCAGCGCCCTACCTACTGAGCCACAGGCACCACCCAACACATTTTCTTATCCTTTTTTTGGTGGACATCCGGTTGTTTCTACTTTCTGATTGTTATGAATAATTCTGCTATGAATATACATGTAAAAGTTGTTTGAATACCTGTTTTCAATTCTCTTCGAATCTAAGAGTGAAATTTCTGGGTCTTGGTGTAATTCTGTATTGTAACTTCTTAAGGCACTGCTAAATTATTTTCTGAAATGACTATAGCACTTTAAATTCCCATCAGCAATGTATAAAGGTTCTAACTTCCCCACATCCCACCAACACTGGTCATTGTCTGTCTTTTTTTTTTAATGTACAGCTATCCTAGTGCATGTGAAATGGTATCTCATTGTGGTTTTGGTTTGCACTTCTCTAATGACTAATGATGTAGAGCATTTTTTTAATGTACTTTTTGGCTATTTGTACATCCTTTGTAGAGAAGTATCCATTCAAATACCTTGTCCTTTTAAAAACTTTTTTTTTTTTATTGTTGAGTTGTTAAGACTCCTTTATACATTTAGATATATGAGTTACAGAATAATTTCTCCCATTCTGTGAATTGTGTTTCACTTTTGTTAATAGTATCATTTGTAATGCAAAAGTATTTAATTTGGTGAATTCTAATTTTCTGGGGAGACAGAGTTTCACTTTGCTTCCCTTGGTAGAGTGCCATGTTGTCATAGCTCACAGCAACCTCAAACTCTAGGGCTCAAACGATCCTTTTCTCTCAACCTCCCAACTAGCCGGGACCACAGGCACCTGCCACGGCTATTTTTCTTTTAGAGACGGAGGTCTTGCTCTGGCTCAGTCTGGTCTTGAACATGTGAGCTCAGGCAATCCACAGGCCTCAGCCTCCCAAGTGCTAGGATTTCAGACATGAGCCACCTTGCCATACCGATGAATTTTAATTTATCTGTTTTTTTCTTTTGTCTCTTATACTTTTGGCGTAAGGCTTTGCCTGACTCAGGTTCATGAAGATTATTCCTATGTTTTCTTCTAAGAATTTTCTAACTTTAGCTCTTAAATTTGAGTCTATGATTCATTTTGATTTAATTTTTGGTAAGTGTGAAGTCAGGATTCTTATACGTGTGGATATCCAATTACCCCAGCACCATTTAGTGAAAGTTTTTTTTTTGTTTTGTTTTGTTTTTTTGAGACAGAGTTTCACTTTGTTGCCCTGGGTACAGTGTGGTGGCATCATAGTTCACAGCTCAAGTGATTCTCTTGCCTCAGCCTCCTGAGTAGCTGAGACTGTAGGTGCCCACCACAATATCTGGCTCTTTTTTTTTTTTTTTTTTGCAGTTTTTGGCCAGGTCTGGGTTTGAACCTGCCACCTCCAGCATATGGGGCCGGCACCCTACTCCTTTGAGCCACAGGCACTGCCCAATGTCTGGCTATTTTTTAGAGACAGTCTTGCTCTTGCTCAGGCTGGTCTTGAACTAGTGAGCTCAAGCAATCCCCCTGCCTCCTCAGCCTCCCAGAGTGCTAGGATTACAGGCATGAGCCACCATGCCCAGCCCTAATGAAAAGATTCTTCTTTGCCCCATTCATGTTAAAAATCAATTGACTATAAATATAGGGGGTTATTTCTAAACTTTCAGTTCTATTGCTCTGATCTATATGTCTATCTTTTTGCAATTGCTATAATAGAAAATATTATTTGCCATAAAATATTAAAGATGAGGATCTTTTTTCCTCTGTATATATTCTATTCATTTTTTCAAAACCATCAGGTTATATCAAGCATGCAATTTTTGAGCCTCTTCTCTCTTAATCACTAATATCCTATCTTCTGATTAAATATTCACTCTATTTTTTTTTTTTTTTTTTTGAGACAGAGTTTCACTATGTCTCCCTTGGTACAGTGCTGTGGTGTCACAGCTCACAGCAACCTCAAACTCCTGGGCCTAAGGGTCTTTCTTTCTTTCTTTCTTTCTTTTTTTGTTGTTGCAGTTTTGACCAGGGCCAGGCTTAAACACACCACCCCCAGTATATGGGACCAGCACCCTGCCACTCCAGGGGATATCTCTCTCCTCAGCCTCCCAACTACAGGTGCCCACCATAACGCCCGGCTATTTTTTGTTGCTATTTTTTGTTGCAGCTTGGCCAGGGCCAGTTTCGAACCCATCACCCTTGGTATATGGGGCTGGCACCCTACTCACTGAGCTATGGACACTGCCCTACTTAAACATCTTGACCAATTTTGAGTTCATAGTTTATCAATGACTTATAAGAAAAGGGATATCTCAAACCTAGAAGTTTTTAATAGATTGAGTAAAGTCAAATAACCAACTTTCCTCCATGTCTTAAAAAAATTTTCAAATTTTGATGTTATTTTTATTTCCTATATGAAGTAAGACTTATTTTGCTTCACAGTATATACTGGCATTAAAAGAAGACATTTCAAAAGGAGTAACCTAATGAAGCAACCAAAAAGACCTAGACTTTACAGACACAGGGTGACTATGTAGGGTCTCATTTGATTATATTGATGTGGTCACCAAAATGAGGTTAGCTGAAAATAAATTTTTTTTTTTTTTTTTTTTTTTGAGACAGAGAATCTCAACCTGTCGCCCTGGGTAGAGTGTCCAAGTGTCATAGCTCACAGCAACCTCCAACTCGGGCTCAAGTGATCTTCTTGCCTCAGTTTTTCTATTATTTTTTTTTTTTTTAATAGAGATGGGGTCTTGCTTTTGCTCAGGCTGGTCTTGAACACCTGAACTCAAGCAATCCACCTGCCTCCGCCTCCCAGAGTGCTAGGATTACAGGTGTGAGCCACCACTCCCAGCCCTTAGCTGAAAATAAATTTGATCAGTGTATCTACTGATTGGTCTCTGATGAAAGGATTTATGATAACCAACTCACCAAAAACTGACCTTTATTTATTTATTTATTTTCCTAGTCCCTAGACCCTGCAATAAAAGATTGACATTTAAAATGGAATGCTTGTGAGACATCTCACTGACCAGATTGCTCATAATGTTTGTCAGAGTGTGTTTTCCCTTGCATGAGACTTGGTAGGTAGAAAGTACTCAATAAACGTCAGCCACTATTATTTTTTTAATTGTTATTATTTTATTATTGATATAGTGCAATTGACCATTGTTTTGCTCTTGTCTCCCGCTTATAGGGAACATACTCTGATATCTGAGATGGCTTTTGACCTTTTGGAGTCATGCTCACTTTAAGAATCTAACTAAATCTGTGGACACTTCCAACAGAAAAAAGAAAAAGCCCAGATGTACATATGGAGGCAAAAAAATTCAATATGGCCTTTCTCCCTTTTTCTCCGTGTAGAAGAAGAATGCTCAGAGTTCCAAGCAAAATGCACTTGAAGTCCACAATCAGGCTACCATGTAGAACATTGGGCTAGGACAAGCTCTCTTGGTGTTTTCCTTTGCACCCCTTTTCCTTCCTTTCTTGGAAATAGCCTCCTCCCTTCAGAATGCCAAAAAGTATGAAGCCCAGGTCTGCCTCCAGTTAAGGCATAAATAGTCCTTACCCCACCTGGCTCATTGCTCTCCTCTTTTATTGTGATTTCGACATTCATGTGGATATTCCATCTTGGACCTCTCAGTTCCTCAGCGTTCTTGGTCATTAATAATCTAATGCTCTACCCCACTTCAGATGTCCACAGTCATTTTCTTGACTTTGTCCTGACAATCACTATGTACTTCTGAAATTCTGACTTCCAGAGTCCTACTCTCTGACCACCATCCCCTCTCCTTCTGGATCGTCTTCTCTAGAAATCATACTCTGCCAAATCTTCTACTTCATCAAGAACTCCCTTAAACTCCCTGATCTTCTCAACTTTAATGAGCTTTTCATCTTCTGTACCCAGCTGAAAGTTCATCGTTCATAGTCGATGATTATTTCTTTGTAAACACACTTGAAACCCCTGCCCCTATTTTTCTGAGGTTCCCCTGTTGTAGTTAATTAAGGAAGTCTGCAACTCTGGTTATACCCAAGAATCTTCTCCCTCTGGGCCTGCAGAATAGAGCAGCTGAATATTGCTAAACTGGTCTTATTCACCCTATCCATGTGTCTTCTTTAAATTCATGACCCACAATCTCAATTGGTTGCATAGCATACTCGACAATCCTATTATATTTTTGGGAATGTTTTCTTGCCCAATCTTTGAAAGATTATTTTACAACTTGTATCTCTTCAAGGCTTCTGAATTATACCACATCTTGCCAACTCCAACTGCAGCCCCAACCTTACTCACATCTTTGGACTATAAAATGAGAAAAATAATTGCAGACAAGGACCACCGAAACTACTACCTACCTTCGCATGTACCTACTGTGAGTCACCTACGAGTGTCCTTGCTTGTTCATATTGAAACATTTGGCTCTGGCAAGTCTTCCTTCTTTCATCTGTATCATCAATTTCTCCTTTACTCATGGTTTATTTCCTCCAGCAATAAGAGCTTAATTTCCTTATAGCAATAAGAGCTCTTATCTGAAAAAAGAAAAATATTATCTAGCCCCAGTCCAGTTTTTCTGCTCCCCTTCAAAGTAAGACTTGAGTTAATCACGATTGCTAACTTAGCCTTTAACCTCACATTTTCCCCTCAGCTTCCTCTGAGTCTCCTTTTGTCTAAGTCACTAAGGTCTTCCTTGTTGCCAGACTTCTCTGTTCTTATTTTACTTGACTCCCTCAGCAGAGGTAGACACATTTTCTTCTTCTTGAAGTCCTTTCTTCTTTCGCTTTTAGGGCAAAGCAACCTCTGGGTTTTCCTTCTTCTTCAATGAAGTGTACTCTCAGATCCTTTACCAGTT
Source organism: Loris lydekkerianus (assembly GCA_963574355.1). NCBI lineage: Eukaryota > Metazoa > Chordata > Mammalia > Primates > Lorisidae > Loris > Loris lydekkerianus. The sequence continues at coordinate 18,906 of CAUYPK010047391.1, read as the reverse complement.
CTTCTGCTCAATCTTTAAAGCAGGAGGACTGAGGTATCTGCCCCACCCTCTTCTCTCCATATACACTCTCCCAAACAACCATTTCCAGTCCTTTAGCTTGAAATGCCACTTATAAACTTGTGAAAGTGGTTGGGAAACTAGGTAACTGAGCAAAGAGTGGAGGGTGATTCATATTTTTAAATTATGTACAATAAATAAGCATTGAATACTCAAATTAAAATTTAAATGAATACATGAGAGAGAAAAACATTTCTTTCTCTTTCTCTCTCTATTTATTTACTTTTTGTTTTTGGGGGGGTTTTTATGAGACCAGCTCTCACTCTGTTGCCAGGGCTGGCGGGCACTGGTGTCATCGTAGCACACTCCTGGGCTCAAGGGATCCTCCTGTCTCAGCCTCCCAAGGTGAGCTACCACATTGGCTTTATTTATTTATTAACTTTTCTTTTTTTATAGAGATGGTCTTTCACTGTGTTCCCCAGGTTGGTATGAACTCCCAGCCTCAAGCTATGCTCCTGCCTCAGCTTCTCAAAGTATCCTAATACTTTAAGATTAAGGTATGAGCCACTACTCCTAGACCATTTTTCTCTTGTTTAGACCACAATTAATTTGGGCTCTTTTATTTTTATTTTTATTTTTATTTTTATTGTTGGGGATTCATTGAGGGTACAATAAGCCAGGTTACACTGATTGCAATTGTTAGGTAAAGTCCCTCTTGCAATCATGTCTTGCCCCCTGGAGGTGTGGCTGGGCTCTTTCTTATATGCAGCCAAACTTAATCTTAACAGAGGGATCAGTTGAATTTATGGAGCAAAAGGGGTAACTACCATTGTTAGGGTTCTGGGAAGTCAGGAGGGATAGAATCCATCCTTCCCCCAAGGCCAAGTAGAAGAATCAGCCATTAGGAGGAGGAAGGGCACATCCTCTACTGCCACAGAGAGAAGGAGTAAGAAGCCGAGATGGTTTTTATGCGATGGCTTCACATTGTCTATGAAACAGGAATAAAGGTTCTCTCTTCAGAGTGGGGGAAAGGGTCGGGGAAGCAGGGAGAAGAGACTTTTGAGGCTTGGAGGGAATGATCATTAAAAATAATTGTTACTGTGAGTGGAAGTTCAAGTTAGCTAGAGAAAAACAATAGAATTGTTGAAGGCCCATTTGTAACGAGCTATCATGAATTTATTGGGTGGAGTGCAGCATTTATGAATGTGTCTTTCTTGGTTCAAATTCAGGCCCTGTCAGTAAGTGATTGTCTAACGTCAGACAAGTTTATAAAACATTTTGCCTTCGAGTTTCCTCATTTGTAAAATACAGGCTCATTTGTTTATTCAATAAATATTTATTGACTACTCTGTGCTAGGCATAGTTCTTGGGGCCAAGAATATAGCCAAGAACACTAAAAAGTGTCTTTCTTCATGGAGCTCACGGCAGTTGTATGTACCTCCTTTTTAGGTTGTTATAAGGGTTACATGAAATTTAAATTTCCTAAAAAAAAAAAAAAGAAAGGAAAAAAAAGATTTAAATTTCCTGAATTTTAAGATGTTTATTTTTTCAAACATTTTAAATTATGAAGTTGAAATTCATCTTACAATCAATGGTATCTTACTATTAACTAGCGGAGTGTTCTTCTTTCTTAGTGTTACATAGAGTAATGGTGTATCTTACGATCAATGGAGTGTCAGAATCAATAAAATATGGTCATACTTGTAAAGGCTAAATGTTAATAAAAAGTGTCTAGAAGGGCTATATACTATAGCACTTGTTAACAGTAAAGACCTGAAAACAACTCAAATATTTATCTATAAGAGACTAGAGCAATATTGCCAACACAAAATGGAGTACTGGAAAGGAATAAATATTATTTTCGTATATTGACTTGAAGGGATCTCCAGGATATATTGCTAACTGAAAAAAAGGTGGGAAAGGTGTCCACATTTGGCTTCTGTTTTTTTTTGTTTTTTTTTTGAGACAGAGTCTCGGTCGCCCTGGGTAGAGTGCTGTGCTGTCACAGCTCACAGCAACCTCAAACTCTTGGGCTTAAGTGATTCTCTTGCCTTAGCCTCCCAAGTAGCTGGAGCTACAGGCACCCACCACAACACTCAGCTTTTTTTTTTTTTTTCTTTTTTTTTTGTTTTTTTACTGTAGTTGTCATTATTGTTTAGCAGGCCTGGCCTGGCTTCAAACCCGCCAGTCCCGGTGTGTGTGGCCAGCACCCTAACTGCTGAGCTATAGGCACCAAGCCTATATAGTTTGCTTCTGTTTATCTAAAAGGTAGATGTATATATTTTTCACATATATAAAATAATTGCTTATATTTTTTTTAAATGGAAGGATAGATAAAATAATGTTTAATCAAAAACATTTTTTTTTACTTTTTTCACTTAGTTTTATTTTAGGAAATATTCACATCCATCTTTATTTAGGAGACATAGAATATTTGGCTGTCGATAAAGAGCAGCTTCCAAAGCAAGACAATGAAATACAGTGGTGGGACACTGAGGCCACTGCCTTGGCTATTCCAGGGCTCCAAGCCCACTGTGTGTGTTCTTGACTCTTAGGAGATTGTTGCTTTTTAGAAAAGCACTGGAGGCTGCTTGTGTCATTGAGCCTTTCACTCACTGGTCAAGATTGAAAAGCAAACAGCTTCCTCCTCTGGGATTCAGTATTACTCATGGAGAGCCTCGGTGTGTGGGGAGACTGGGTGTGGGGAGACCGATGGTCACAGGTGGAAAGAACTGGAGGCTTCAAGCACCAGGTTTCTTTCCTATGAGTCCTAGGGAAGCCACAGAGTGGTGGCTACCAGCTGTCCCTTTCCCAGCCCACATTTGGGTGTAAGCAGCAGCTCCTTGGCTATGCAGGTAGAGGAGAAAATCAAGCACACCCACCGCAAGTACCTCTGCAGGAGCAGCTGAAGATCATCAAGAAGGAGCTGGAGAAAGAGGACAAGGACGCCATTGAGGAGAAGTTCTGTGAGCGGCTCAAAGAGCTTGTGGTGCCCAAGCATGTGATGGATGTTGTGGATGAGGAGCTGAGCAAGTTGGGCCTGTTGGACAACCATTCCTCAGAGTTCAAGTAAGCATGTACTGGGGCCGGGGCCGGGGCTGGGGCTGGCAGCCAGTCCTCAAAGGTGATGTGCTGGTCTGTAGCACTCTCCTATTGTAGGGGGCACTTGGTACTGTGCTGCCTCTGCTCAGATGTGTCTGAAAAGTCCCTACTTTACAGACAAACCAAGGCTGGGGGAAATTAAGTTAGTGACAAGGGGAGGGATTTGAAGCCAGGGACATCTGGCTCTGAGCCAGTGCTCCCCCCATCCCCACTGCCTTGAGAGTCAGCCAGGAAGTGACCACATCTTCCTGCAGCCTTGGCCTTGCTTATGGCTCTGGCTGTGGGTCTGGGTGTCCGCTCTGGATTCAGGTCAAGAGGCTTGGGTCCCTGTGGGATTCTTTTGGCTACACCCTAATCAAATTTAAAAAAAAATTTATGTAACCTGTAATAGAAGAAAGGAATAGAGAGGAAGGACCAAGGATAAAAGCTAAGGTTTTCTTGGTAGAGTGCTGTGGCATCACAGCTCACAGCAACTTCTAACTCTTTGGCTTAAGCAATCCTCTTGCCTCAGCCTCCCAAGTAGCTGGGACTACAGGCACCTGCTACAACACACGGCTATTTTTAGAGCCAGGGTCTCACTCTGGGTTAGGCTGGTCTTGAATCTGTGAGCTCAGGCAATCCACCCACCTAGGCCCCCCAGAGTGCTGGGATTACAGGCGTGAGCCACTGCACCTGGCCCAAAAACTGAAGTTTTGGAATATACGTTGTTTTGTAGATTTGCTTTCAAACCATGTAAATTTTATTTTGAGATGGGGTCTTGCTATGTTGCCCAGGCTGAAATGCAGTGGCTAGTCACAGATGCAATCATAGTGCCTCAAACTCCTGGACTCAAACAATCCTCCCACCTCAACCTCCTGAGTACATGAAACTATAGGTTTATATAATCATAAAACAAAAATCAAAACAGAAATGAAAAGCAATTCTTAAAAATTAAAAAGCTAAAAAAAAACAAATGAACCTATCTTTGTATTGACTTAGTGGCTTAACCAAACAGTAAAGAATTATTTCACAGAGTTTCAAGACATACTAATTTGATGATTTGGTGATACATTTTTACTGGATAGGAACCAATTTAAAGAGGTTTCTACTTGCACATGTATGCCCATAGTGAGAAAAATAAAAAAGAGGTTTCTACTGCCAAAGATGGGATAACTTGTTTCAGAATAGTAAGCGCAATGAACTGAAATGCATCAGATGTTAAATCCCTTGAGTTCACAATTATTTTTTTTAAATAAAACACTCATAGATCACCTTCAAAGGATACTAGGGAACCAGTTCCTTAGATCCATGATTACAAAGCAACATTCTTAATTAGTACATTGTGTGCCTTGACGTGCAGTCTGTGCAATGCTGGTACATTTCTGACTTTAGTAGAATACCTCAGGCTTATGGTTGGAATACTGAAATTAAACCTCAAAATGCAGAATCTAAGTTGGATAAGATGGAAAAGGAAGACAGAGGATGGCAGACATATTGGGTGAAAATAGAGAATTTTTTTTTTTTTTTTTTTTGAGACAGTCTCACTATGTTGCCCTTGGTAGAGTGCTGTGGTGTCACAGCTCACAGCAACCTCAAAGTCTTGGGCTTAAGTGATTCTCTTGCCTCAGCCTCCCAAGTAGCTGGGACTACAGATGCCCGCCACAATGCCCAGCTATTTTTTGGTTGGAGTTGTCATTGTTGTTTGGCAGGCCTGGTCTGGGTTCAAACCTGTCAGCTCCGGTGTATGTGGCTGGTGCCCTAGTTGCTGAGCTACAGGCACCGAGCAGAAAAAAGGGAAATTAATACAGTAGGTCCCAGTGTTGTTGAAAATGCTCATGGTAAGAGAAGTTGGACAAGTAAAGCTGAAAAAAAAGAGGTTGCTGCCAAATAAAAGAATATCTGAATTGGTGCTCTCAATTTGTCCACTGCCAAAAATTTAGAGTTGTCTTAGAAAAACCAAGGTGGCTTCTCTTCATCTTTTGAGAATTTAGTGTCACAATGACACACATAACCTTGAGAGGGAGAATCCAGCATAGTACTTTTTCCTTTGGAAAACCTGTGCACATTGGCAGCGGGTTTCTAAACTAATGATCATAGCTTTTATATGATATCTTTAGAGTGTGACAACCTCATTTTTGAATCTAGTGAAACCTGCATGAGCTTTCTTTACTAAAGTTTACAAAATAGTCTTTAGATTTCAGTGAAGCCTTTTTTCCCTAACCATCCAATGACATATTTGTAAGTTCAAATTTTAGGATGAATGTAGACTTTAGACTTTTAACTAGGTATCTCCTAATTTGGCATTCCAAAAACTTCACTGTCAAGAATTATGAACTTTGTGAATCTATCTGTACCAGGAATTTGGGTAGAAAGGATAATACTGATCACTCAGATAAAAAACTCTGTGATGCATACAAGATGAGGAGGAAGACATCTAAACTGATTACATTAAAACATTTATTCTGTTAGTATCTAAGTGTTAAGTTCATCTCTTTAAAAGCTTTTATCATCAAGTTATATGTGGTTACCACAAAGCTATATAGTGCATATTGAACTTCAGTGTCAACCATAACTCCTACTTCACCCTGCATGTCCAATCAATTAGTAAGAACTACAGATTCTATTTTCCACATATCTCTTGATGCACTTTTCTGTATCCTCATTGCCACTATTTTAGTTCAGGCCATCATCCTCTCCTGCCTGAACTACTGCCTCAGCTTCCTACCTAGTTTTCCCATCTCAGTTTTATAACCTACAACATTTTCTCCATGTTGTAACACAAATGAGAACTAAATCTCTACTGTTATATACCACTAAGATTTGGGGACTACTTGTTACTGCAGCATAACTTGACCTAAGTAGACTAATATCTAACTTCTTTCAGTTCCTTGGATGCGCCATACTCTCACTTTGGGCTTCCTCTCCTCTTTTCTGCCCTGTTTTACTTGTCTCATTTCCTATTTAGCCTCTATATCTTAGTTTAGATGCCATTTCCTCTGAAGAGCTTTCTCTAATGCCCCCTGTCTGCTTTGTATGTCCATTCTATACATTCCTATGATATCCTGTATTTCCTTTATTGCATTTACTATGGAATTTTTTGTCTGTATCCCTCCACCCCTGTGTTTTCCCTGCTATAATCTTGGTGTGGGCAGAGATTATGACTTTTTCGTCATTATAATCCCAGGTCTGGCACATGACAGATGCCATACATCTGTGGAAGGAGAAAATGATGCAATTTTTAGAATTTGAATACTTGGTAGTACACTTATCAGGAAAAGTTACCAAAGACAGTAAGTAGAAGCGCCCAAGTTCTGGTCTTGGCACCCAAGTTCTGGTTAATGGCAGTCAAATCAATCTGTCTTTCCTGGTCTTCACCTTGATGTAAATTTATACAGGCTTTCTAAACCTCACATATTAAAAGGGTAAGGAGTAGCTTTAAATTAATAGGTGTGAGACTAAAGTTTCCTGAGATGAAAGAATGCTAGGCATTATTATTTCTACACATGTCTCAACAGCACATGAGGATAATATACAGGTCAGCTCACATCATTGCAGCATTTCCTGTTCTAACACACAGCTTAAGGCAAACTCTTAGAATGATTATGTAGGATGTATGCATTCCACAACTCTTGTCTAATTGAGTCACTCTTGTATATTTTCCTGTCCCTCCCTACCACAAAGCATAATACACACTAAGCATGGATTATAATGCCATCTGTGATTTCCATTTGACCTATTACAGGTAATGTTTTATGTGACCCCATGATTAAAAGACCGTCATAAAACCATGTTGCTGAAGACTTTGTGAAGAGAACGGAAATAGGAATTTAGATTAATCAGATTGTAATCTGGTGAGACTGAAGAGGAAATCTGAATCTGAGTTTTGTTTCTTTGTTTATTTTGAGACAAGGTCTCACTCTTTTGCCCAGGCTGGATTGCAGTGGTATGATCATAGCTCACTACAGCCTTAAACATCTGGGCTCAAGCAATCTTCCCACCTCTGCCTCCCAAGTATCTGGGACTACAGACCCTCACCACCGTACATGGGCATTTTAAAATTTTTTTGTGGAGATCTGGTCTCTCTTTGTTGCACAGGTCTTGAACTCCCAGCCTTGAGTCATCCTCCTGTCTTGGCCTCTCAAAGTACCAGAGTTATAGGTGTGAACCATTGCACTTGGACTGAAGCTGAGATTTTTATTTTTTATTTTATTTATTTATTGAGACAGAGTCTTACTCTGTCACCCTCAGTAGATGTTGTGGCATCATAGCTCACAGCAACCTCAAACTCTTGGGCTCAAGTGATTCTCTTGCCTCAGCCTCCCAAGTAGCTGGGACTACAGGCACTCACCACAGCACCCAGCTATTTATTTTAGAGACGGGGGTGAAGTGGAGGGGGAGGGGAGCTTGCTCTGGCTCAGGGCAGTCTTGAACCCATGAGCTCAGGCAATCCACTTGTCTCAGCCTCCCACAGTGCTAGGATTACAGGGATGAGTTACCACTGGCAAAAGCCGGCTCTTTGCTTTGTCTTCGTCTTCTTCTACTGTTTTTTTTTTTAATGAGACAGAGTCCAATTGTGTCATTCTTGGTAGATGTTGTGGCATCACAGCTCACAGCAACCTCAAACTATTGGGCTCAAGTGATTCTCTTGCCTCAGCTTCCTAAGTAGCTGAGACCACAGGCACCTGCCACAACACCTGGCTATTTTTAGAGACGAGGTCTCACTCTTGCTCAGGCTGGTCTCCAACTTGTGAGCTCAGGCAATCCACTCGCCTTAGCCTTCCAGAGTGCTAGGATTACAGGTGTGAGGCACCGCACCCGGCCTAGCTGAGCTTTTATTAAGGAACATCTAGTGGGATAGAGCTAGATGTGATACCTGAGTTGTTCTGAGGTTTGACTTATTAACCCTAAAAGGCAAATAACTTAGGATGTTAAATATTAGGCTTCATCCAGCATCTCATGCAGAATTCACATGCAGAAATGAGTTGCAACTCACTAGGTTATACATTAAGAGTGAATCATCCCACAGGTCAAGACCAGCTACTTTTCCAAAAGTAACAATAGCACAATAAGAATATGAACACATATGACAAAGGTTCAAAACTTCTATGACAAAACAGGGAGGGTAGGTAGGGTTAGGGAACATCTATCAGCTTGAGTTATTTCTGAGATTTCCAAAGAATTGGGAACTTTAGAAACATTAAAAATGGTGGTTGGAACCAAGTCCCTTGATTAAAGGTTAAAGGAACATGGTTTTAGACCTAACCTAAGGAAGAGCTGAGGCAGTATAGTCTAGTGGATTTAGGAGACAGACTTGGGCTTAAATCTCTGCTCTGGCACTAACTACCAGTGTGACTTTGGGCAAGATGCTTAATTACCCTAACCTGTTTCTTCATTAGTACAATGGAGATAAAATACCTACTTAAAAAGATTATGGTGGGAATTAAATACAACAATCTTTGTAAATGGTTTGCGTAATGACTAGCCATAGAGTGTCTAATTAAATGGCAATTAGAACCATGGAGAACCCCAGTGAAGGACTAGACTGCCCTGTAAGGTAGGAAGCTTCCTGCTTCTAAAGGTATTCATTTAGGAAGTCATCTGATGTTGTAGCTGGGTGCTCTGTGTATATGGAGAGTGGTAAGGGGTGGTGATTGAACTCTGGTGAATGCATTCAACTCTAAGAATCTATCATATATTAATGTTTGATTTGCGCTATAAATCTTGATTCTAAAATTAAGTGGCCCCCAAATATGCCAAACTAAAATTGCTGGAACTACGGAGAAAATGGATAAATCCACCTTTATAAATGGGAGATCAACGGCTTGATCTACTTTATGCACTGATGGTTAAGAGGCATACTAACAGGCAAATCTGAATAGGAACATTATTAATAAAGATATAGAAAATATAAACTACCAAACTTGCTTTATTTGCAAATATCATTGCTGTACCTATCTATTGGTGAATAAACATTCTTCTCTGGCTTTTCTGGCTTTAAACATTTGTAAAAATTGACCTAGACTGCTCACACAGCAAGTCTCAAGAAACTGTGAAGAATGGATATGATAATCAATAAATATGAAAACTTAGTTTAAAAAATATTAAAACTTAACGGTAAAACTGGCTCAAGAATTCCTTGAGAAAGACTGACTAGTCCTGTGACTATCATAGATAATAAATCTAAAGGTAAAATTCTTTTTTTTTTTTTGGCCAGGGCTGGGTTTGAACCCACCACCTCCAGTATATGGGGCCAGCGCCCTACTCCTTGAGCCACAGGAGCTGCCCCTAAAGGTAAAATTCTTTCCACAAAAAACTCCTTCGTACCCAGATAATTTTATAGGAGGTTCTGATGAACTTCAGCAAAAAGATAAATTCTGTCTTATATAAATTATTCCAGAGAATGGGGGATGGAAAAGAGAATATTTCCCAATTCTTCGATGCTGGTATAACCATGGACAGTATGAGAAAGGAAAATCATAATATTATATTTCACTTATAAAGTTTAAAATCCTAAATAAAAGGTTAACATAAAACAGCATATATGTTATAAACATATAAAAGATAACATATCACAGGCTCGGCACCTATAGCACAGTGGTTACAGTGCCAGCCACATATACCAAGGCTGGTGGGTTCCAACCTGGGCTAGGCCTGCTAATACAACAATGACAATTGTAACAAAAAATAGCCAGGTGTTGTGGCAGGTGCCTGTAGTCCCAGCTACTTGGGAGGTTGAGGCAAGAGTTAAGCCCAAGAGTTGGAGGTGGCTGTGAGCTGTGATGCCATAGCACTCTACCGTGAGGGTGACATAGTGAGACTCTGTCTCAAAAAAAAAATAAAAAAAATAAAAAAAAATAAACAAATAACGTATCATGGCCAAATTAGGTTTATCTTAGAAATGCAAAGGTATTTAAGATTTGAAAAACCTATACATACATGTATAATTTCTTATATTGATAGATGAGGACACAAAAAAACCTTTGCTGATCTCTGCAAATGGAAAAGAAAAAGAGAGAGAAAGCTTGCTTTCTTTCTTCTTTTTAGAGACAGAGTTTCACTTTGTTGCCCTTGGTAGAGTGCCCTAGTGTCACAGCTCACAGCATCCTCTAGCTCTTGGGCTTAGGTGATTCTCTTACCTCAGCCGCCCAAGAAGCTGGGACTACGGCACCTGCCACAACAGCCGGCTATTTTTTTGTTGCAGTTTGGCCGGGGCGAGATTCAAACCCTCCACCCTTGGTATATGGGGCCGGTGCCCTACTCCCTAAGTCACAGGCGCCGCCGCCAGAGAGAAAAAGCTGTTAATAAAATCCAATACTCATTCATAACAAAACTTTTAGCAAATTCAGAATGGAAGAGAACTTCCTTAACTTAATAAAAGGTGTCTGAAAAGCTTGCAACATGCATCATTCTTAACGAGGAAACATGTGAATTGAGTTATTTGAAAATCAGGAGCTAGGCAGAAATGTCTGCTGTCATCACATAGATTCAACACTGTATGGGAAATTCTAGTCTACATAAGAAAATAAATGAAAGAAAAGGAAAAGAACAAACAAAGCAGTCACCCTCAAGATGTGATCGTTTAAATATAAAACTAAAAGTAATCAAGAAATTATTAGAAATATAGAATATGTAGCAAGGGGCTATAAAATCAACATTAGAAGATCAATTGCATTTTTATTAATGAGCAAATAATTGAATACCATTTATAATGATAATATAAACTCTAATAATACAAACTGTAAAGTCTAGGAATAAATAAACCAAAGATGGGCAAGCATCTTTAGAGAAAGAAAACTGCACGGAGATCATTGAAGAAAACCTAAATCATTAGTGATATACAGGAAGATAATATTGTAGAGTTGTCAGTTCTTCCCTCAAATTAATCTAGAGAATCACTGCATCAAGATTTTTTCCGAAAACTGGTAAGCTGATTTCACAATACATGGGAAAGAACAAAGGGGCAAGAATAGCCAAGACACTTTTGGATAAAGCTAAAATGGCAGGACTTGTTCAGCTGGACAGGAACACTTACAATAAAGCTATAACACTCAAGACAGGATGGAACTGGCACAGAAGTAAACAACTTGGAAGAGAACAGTGAGTCTAGAAACAGACCAGTGCACAGTTGAATCTTGATGTCTGACCAGAAGTGGCACTGGAGCTGCCATATGAAGATACAAAAGGGGATTTTGAATGTTCACAACACAAAGAAATGTTAAAGGTTTGAGGCAATGGATACCCTAATAACGCTGATTTGATCATTATACATTATATATATTATACCTATCAAAACATCACTTTGTATCCTATAAATATACATAGTACATAGTACATAGTATGACACATAGTAATTACTATGTGTCAACTAAAATGAAGGGGAGTTGGGCAGTGTCTGTGGCTCAAAGGGGTAGGGCGCCAGTCCCATATGCCAGAGGTGGTGGGTTCAAACCCAGCCCCGGCCAAAAATAAAAAAATAAAGTAAAATGAAAGGGAGTGAAAAAAAGAGGAAATCCTCTTAAAAAAAGAAATCTCAGGGCCGGGGACAGTGGCTCACAACTGTAATCCTGGCACTCTGGGAGGCCGAGGAAGATGGATTGCTTGAGACCAGCCTGAGCAAAAATGAGACCCTGTTTTTAAAAATTATTCTGTAGTCCCAGCTACTCAGGAGGCTAAGGAGGGAAGATCATTTGAGCCCAAGAGTTTGAGGTTGCTGTGAGCTATGATATGACAGCACTCTACTGAGGGTGACAAAGGAAGACTTATGTCTCAAAAAAAAGAAAACCCAGTTCTACATGGATTAACGATTTAACTGTGAAAAACAAAACTTTAAAACTTTTCCAAAAATTACTTAGAAAATACCTTTCTATTTCAGGGTAGGCAAGGATTTTTTAGCTACTAAAGTTGGGTAGCTACAAAAGAAAAGATTGACAAATTTAACTACATTATACTTAAGAACTTTTATTCATCGAAGACTCCACAAAGAAAATGAAAACATCATGAACCGGATCTGGATTAGAGGAAAGAATTGCTCTAAAGGACCTTATTGGAACAACTGGCAAAATTTCAATAAGGACCATGTATTAACTATTTGTATTATGTCAATATTAAGCTACCTACATTTGAACATTGTTTTATGAATACCTAAGAGAATGTGCTTAAAGATACATGCCGTACCCCATTAACGCATTAATGTAAAGTTCCAGAATTGTAAAAAAAAAAAATTCTTGCATATTAATTCTTGCATATTAAAACCCTGAATTTGAGCTTTTTCTTTTAGATGTGAATACTGGAGAGTATTGTATTGAGATAAGTATTATTAAAACTAAAAATCTGAATTAAAAAAAATAAAATAGAGATACATGCCACAACTTACTCTGAAATAGTTCAGGAAAAAAAAAATACACATGTGTGTACGCAGGCACACACACAGTCTGACAATTAAGTTCTTGAACTTGTCCTAGAAAAAGTGCTACCTACCTCACGTTGAACTTCACTAGTCACTTTTGAGGTACTCCCTTTGGGAAGCTAGGCACTGATGCCAGCGCCTAGTCCACCCTCTTTCTCTGGACCATCAGAGCTGTCGTCAGACAGCACACAAAAACTCACAATAATGAATGCCACTCAGCAAGGCACCACCACATATCCACATAAATACAGCTGTAAGACACTTACATACCAAGGTTATGAAACCTTATTGAGTTATTTGTACAGTGCTGACAACATAAGTGCATGGTGGCAACTTTTCAAATTTAATTGTCAGACTTTTATACGATGACAGTTCTCATGGTCATTCCAGAAAAGAGTTTCAGACCACCCTTTGAAGGTTGGACTAGGCGCTGGCATCCATGCATCACTTCCCAAGGGGAGTACTTTGAAGGTGACCATAGTGATATTCAACAATGAGGTATGTAGCACTTTTTCTAGAACAAGTCCATGAACTTAACTGTCAGACCTCATATACATATACACATATGACCTCTCTTACATATGTGAACCCTGAAAGAGGCAATCCTTCAGGATGGATCCCGAGTGGCTAACTGGGCTTAAATTCAAAATAGATGCAAATGGCCACTTGGTGACTAGAGGTCACATACGGTACTCTCTGTTCTGAGTAACTTTGGAACTTATATAACTAGGTGTCTTTTTTTACTGCCTGAATCAGCTAATAGACTGTGATTTGTGTTGACCAGTTAGAATTTAACAATTGCCAACTAATCAGAACTAAGCAAATTTGTACCTTATTTGCATAAGTGAACCAGAGTGAGAACATATGTGGGAACTTTCTCTATCAAAGATAAGCCATTTTTATCTCTCCCCATCCTCCTTCTCTTTCCTACCCTCTCTCTGAAAAAAAAAGAAAAAGAAAAAAGAAGAGCAACCTTTTCTTTATTCTTTCAAAACACATCTTCTTTTTATAGGGAAGTCTGCCTCTTCTCAGTTTGCAAACTGTTTACTGGTATACTCTCCTTTTTTTTTTTTTTTTTAAGAAAATCTTTTTCAGTGGATTTGTTGACACACAAATACAGCAAACTGAAGGGTATACAGAAATTCACTGTGTTAGTTCTGAAACTGATACCCCCACCTTTGCCTTTCCAAGTGCTGGGATTACAGCTGCAAGCCATCTAAAGAGGGCAACAAAGTGAGACTCTGTCTCTAAATAAATAAGTAAACAAATAAATAAATAAAAATAAATCCCTTAGGAAAGGAAGAGGAAACATGAAAAACACATGAAAAAGTTCAACCTTATCAGAAATAATTTGGGAATTCAAATTAAGACCATAAAGTGGTACCTATTTATTTTCCACAGACTAGCAGAAAGAATTCTGACAATGATAGGAGAGAATGTGGAATGCATGAACTGATCAGTGCTGGCAGCAGTAATGATTGGCACAGCCCCTTTGAAGACACTTTCTCCTTGTCTTTTACAGCTGGCCCGTAACCTCTGGTGCAGTAGAGCTCACTCCTAGGTTTAAAGACTTGGGCACATGTACACAAGGTGAACAAGAATGCTCCTACCAGCGTTATTAGTAATTATTGAGGGCAAATTCAAGTTTTGTGGGGATCTGAGCTTACATAATTGGAGAAAGGGGAGGCTTTTCAAGGAAAAAGTACAGAATTATGAATGAAAATTATGTCCAAAGTATACTTATACTGGGAAAAGAAATCACAGCAAATTACAAATTTCATAAAATGCAGGAAAGAAGTCTGTTATAGGTTTGTGACCTACAAAATCAGGAAATCCTATAAAATTAGTTCCGGTGGTTCCCATCAATACAAAAAATATGTAAAGCGCACTTAGCGTCAAATGCAATATAGTACTGAATACACTTTCTTTTTTTTTTTTTGAGACAAGAATCTCACTATGTCGCCCTAGGTAGAGTGCTATGGCGTGACAGCTCACAGTAACCTCAAACTCTTTGGCTTAAGCGATTCTCTTGTCTTAGCCTCCCAAGTAGCTGGGACTACAAGGCGCCTGCCACAACTCCCGGCTATTTTTTGGTAGTTGTCATTGTTGTTTGGCAGCCCCGTGCTGGGTTCAAACCCGGGAGCTCCGGTGTATGTAGCTGGTGCCCTGGCCGCTGAGCTACAGGCGCCGAGCCCTGAATCCACTCTTGATGGGAGAAAACTTCTTTCTGACAGGACAGTGAAAAAAAACAAATGTCCTACTATTATTGCACTTTACAAGTTGGATGAATCAAAAAAGCAAGTGTTGAGTGATAAAAGCGAATCCCCAAAGGCTACATACGGTATCTTATTTTTATAAATCTTAAAGAGAAGAAAAACCAATATATATTTAAGGATGCATCCAAATATGATAAAACTACTAACAATGACAAGGAGAGAAAAACAAAACTAAGGATGGTGGTGTGGGGCGGGGGAGAAGGCGGGGGCAAGGGGTGGAATTCTGGAAATGTATGGATGCTAATTATTGATAATGTGTCGGAGTCACAAGCGTTTTATTAGTGCGCTGTAAGTTTTACATAATTTTAAAAATGTACTAGTTTGTATGCATCCAGTAGCAGACTGAAAAATACTTAAAAATACTTAAAGCATCTGAAAATATTTTCTAAGTCACGAACCTCGGCTTCCTGCTCCTTTGCCCAGTTTTCCTCCCTCTCCCCACCCCCCCGCACTTCTTAACTACAAGCTTCCTGGGACACTTGACTCCAGACATTGGCAAAGCAGAGAAGTGGCAAACCACAGTGACCAAGAACTGTGACTTACGTTATTTTGTTTTTGGCGTTCGGATGAGGTGTAGTGGTGATGGAAATTATGCATTATACCAAATACGCCACACAAAGCTTTCTCCATTTAATTTTTGAGATCTTTTACTAGGTAAAGACAGAATAGGGTTTGGGGGCCAGTGGGCAGACGTGCCCCTCCCTTTTACACTCAAACTTCCCACTTTCCAAGTGTGCCAGGCCTCTGCCCCACCCTCTTGCGTCTTTCCGGACGGTCTGGCTCCTTTTCACCAGTCCTGACCCACTTGGTTACGTAAATTATTCCGAAAGGATCCCCAAACGTGCCCCTCGAAGCAGAGCACGCCCAGCTGCGAAAAGTACCGCCAACCGGGAGCTCGGCAGAAGGCCTGGGGAGCGCCCGGGGCCCTGCCTCGCCCTCTATTCCCTCCTCCTTCGACGGGTCATGCCGTAGCCCCGCCTCCTGCCGTAGCCCCGCCTCCCGCCGTAGCCCCGCCTCCCGCCCCGCTGAAGGCGCGCGGCGGCCCCCTGCCAAAACCCGGAGAAGTGGATTCTGCGCTCTGTGCTGCCCCTCCCAGGCCGCTGTCCGGACTAGCCGGTCCAGGCTTGTCGGCAGGAAGCGTGGCCCAGCACCTGGAAGGGGAAGCCAGCCCCGAGCGGGAGCGGACGCGGGCCCAGGTCTGCGCGGGTGAGCGTGCCGGGGCCCCGGCAGAGCCGGCCTTCTTGCCGTCCTCCCCTTCCTTCGGGACGCGGGCGCTAGGCCGCGGCGGCATGACAGTCCCTCCGTGTCGTGCCCCCTCCCGTCTTTGCAGTCTCCTCCCTTTTCCCCCCACCCAGCCTCGGGCTGCCAGCTGGAACCCTGCGCCCCGCCCGCCGCTTCTCCGGGCAGTGCAGTGACGTGCGGGCGCCTCAGGGTGTGGGGCCGCCTGGCAACGCCCGAGGGGAGGATCTGGGCAGAGCGCGGGATCTGGGGCGGGGGCGGGCGCTGGTGATGGCGAAAAATGGTGGCAGCGCCGCCTGCTCTGCCCGAGCCGGTTACGTTTTGCCATTTGGAGACTTCCGGTTCCAAGTTTTTCGCCGCTCACAAAGCCATCCCTACCCCAGCCACCTTCTGCTTACGTTTTCGGAGGCTTAGGATAGTAATTCTAGACCTTCAGTTGCATTTTTATTTGGAATTTTTAGGACATTGCAATCTGGGAATTTATCTCAATTATTAGTATATTTGATAGTCCCCAAATTAGATTAAAAACCCTCTTTCCCAATCACTGTAATTTAGCAAAAATATATTTTTGATCTAAGGAGGTGTGGCTATGGTTGAGAGCTTGTGTTCTAGAGCCAGAGGATGTAGGCTCGGACAAGTACTTAACTGTGTGATCTGGGGCATATTGACTAAATGGCTCCTTTATTTGTGAAATGTGAAAAATAAGTATGTGTTAAGGTTATATTATGTATAATGTGCTATGTAATATACATATAATGCTTATCGTAAAGATACATATAATACAGCGTAATGAAAATAGGTATATATGTATATATATGGAGATAACTTTTTTTTTTTTTGTAGAGACAGAGTCTCACTTTACCGCCCTTTGTAGGGTGCCATGACATCACAGGACTCACCCAGCAACCTCCAACTCTTGGGCTTCCGCGATTCTCCTGCCTCAGCCTCCCGAGCAGCTGGGACTACAGGCGCCAACCACCACGCCCCGGCTATTTTTTTGTTGCAGTTTGGCAGGGGCTGGATTTGAACCCGCCACCCTTGGTATATGGGTTTGGCGCCCTATTCACTGAGCCACAGGCGCTGCCACAGGAGGTAACTTATTTTACCTGATGTAAAGATTAGGTAAAACACTAAACACTGGCCGCACCCGTAGTTAACAGGGTAGGGTGCCCACCACATACACTGAGGCTGTCAGGTTCCAACCCGGCCTGGGCTAGCTAAACAGCAATGACAAGAAAAGAAGCCGGTCCCTGTGGCGGGCGCCGGTAGTCCCACCTACTTGAGAGGCTGAGGTTGTTATACTTGAGGGGGCAACATAGTGAGACTCTGTCTCCAAAAATAATAATAATAATAATAAAGAAAAAAAGAAAGAATGGTTATTCAGAATATCCAGAAAATGTAAAAAAAAAAACAACAAACCACTAAACACTGTTTGGCACACAATCAGCACAAAGTATTATATAAAAATAGTGTTTTTCTCTGTAGTTTGTGGTTCTAGTTTTAGTAGAACTTCTGTGAAGTTTATTTCACAAGGTAAACATATAGAGGTAGTCAACATAAGGAATTAGGCCTACTTCACGGATACATACATATGGTACATGTCCAGTCTGTAAAAATTAGGTCAACTTAAGGAGGGGATCAACTATGGAGGCTCTACTGATTTTGTTTTTTTGAAGTAAGGTCTCTCTTTTTTTTAGAGGCAGAGTTTCACTTTGTTACCCTTGGTAGACTGCTATGGCATCACAGCTCACAGCAACCTCCAGCTCTTGGGCTTAGGCGATTCTCTTGCCTCAGCCTCCCAAGTAGCTGGGACTACAGGTGCCCGCCACAACCCCCGGCTATTTTTTTGTTGCAGTTTGGCTGGGGCTGGGTTCGAACCTGCCACCCTTGGTATATGGGGCCAGCACCTTTCTCACTGCACCACAGGTACCACCCTAAGGTCTCGTTTTTTGCTGCCCAAAGGGGAGTACAGTGGCACTGTTAATAGCTCACTGCAACTTTTAACTCCTAGGCTCAAACAATCTTTCTTGTTCAGTCTTCCCAGTAGCAGAGACTACAGGCTCTCACCACCATGCTTGGCTAATTTTTGAAAAATTTGTTGTGAAGTTCCAGACTGGTCTGGAACTCCTTGCCTCAAACAATCCTCCTGTTTAGGCCTCCAGCATAGGCATGAGCCACTGTGCCTGGCCTGATTTTGAAGATTCTAATTATGAAGTATGTCATTTTCTTTACTTAAGAAAATGAAATAGAAGGATTTGTCCCAGAATTTCTATAATATCTGATACTTAAAAATTCAAGGAATCAGCCACCAGAAATAGACCATGTCAACAGAGCTGTGTGGAGCCGTGTGCTGCGATGTTTCACTACTCCTAACTGTAAGGAAAAGACTCTTACCTTTTCAACAGAGAAAATGGGTGAATGGAAGAAAAGCTTGATGTAAATAGTATGATGTCTTCATTGTTCCTTTGAGGCAAAGCCCTGGGACAAAGGCTAACTGGAGGATAATATGTGGTACTTTCTGTGTGAATCTTATTAAGGGCAAAATAAATCTTTATTATTTTTTCAACAGAATATTGAAGGATGTTTGTTCCAAGATCTCTGAAAATCAAGAGGAATGCTAATGAACATGGCAAAAATAGTGTAGCTAAGAAAATGAAACCAGAAGCAGAAGATCTTCAGTTGGACAAAGACAGAGATGTTCCAGTTGATCCTTTAGTTAGAAAAGAAGCTACAACACCAGACAGGCACACCAGTGAGTCTTGTCACTTTCCCAGTCCAGCTGGCCAGTTGGCTGAGGTTTGTTCAGTAGGACTTGAGCAATGTGCAAAGGACAGCCATCCTTCTGAAGAGCCTGTTAAGTCATTTTCCAAAACACAGCGCTGGGCAGAACCTGGAGAACCTGTCTGT